>CM046849.1:3919986-4189986 GCA_025618425.1 Heliocidaris tuberculata
TCTTCACTCGAAATTAATGATTTTAATAATCAGTCAACATTTTCATATTATCTACTTCCGTATTTATCTTTATCTCTGATGAATGTGTGTGTGTGTTGGGGGTGGATACAAGTGAATTGCAATGATTCTTCGTCAACGCAGTACAAGAAGGAAAATAAACGTAAAACCCATTCCCAGAGGGCTACAACAATTATCCAAACATGTAATATTATTTCGACCCAGGAAAGAAAACTTTTATGGATTTAGGACCACAAGCGGTGCATGTTTGATATAAAACATGACATGCTTATTTATCAGTGAGAAAATAAGGGAAGGCTGGGAGCAGTTAGAAATTTTTTTAAAAAGGTTAAGAGGTTGATGTCGGAAGAGGAGAAGTAGAAGGAAAAGCAGATGAGACAAAGAAGGAGGAAGTGAATTGAAAGAAGAGACAGATAAAGAAGTCGACTACGGAAACCAAGAAAACAAATGTGAATCATATTTATAATCAACACTTGAACCGTGTGTGGAAAGACGTACTTTATTGTTATTCAAAATGAAATGAAAAAAAAAAAAAAAAAATCCAGTCTGGCGCCTAAAATGTCGTAGATGGGATACTTACATTACAAATATAGATTACAACCTATACAACGAGAAACGGGGCTCAAATTGTGAAAGCATCTGAAAGTAGTTATGTAATTATTCAAATATTTTTACACTCAATAATGCATTCATATTTCCGGCATTACACCAACAATTCACCCTTTTTCATCATCATTTTTATATCACCTTTCTGTCCTATCAAAGTTTAAAAGCTAACAAGAACGCCGCAACGACGAATCGAAAATATAATGGCTTTATCACAGCCATACTGGAAAGCGAAACCGGAACGATATTTATTACTCTGGGGACAACATTTGATAGGCAAGATAACCAAAAAGAGAAACGCATTGTGCGCCTCAAAACGATCCATAATACATTTTGTCTATTTTATTATTTTGACGAATTCATAAATGTTCTTGCGCTGGGCTTTATCTCTGCGACGATTTCTCGTTTACGTCACTTCTCTCGGCAATAGCTGCCTGTCAAGTTGAGGCAAGACAGAGCAGAGGTGCTCTTCTGCACCCCTATACCAGAGCCTGATGGGATAACTAGTGGCCTGATAGGGTAATGAGTGGGACCACACAAGGTGTAGCTTTAACAAATGATAGGGGTGAATTGGGGTATCAGGGTGGCATCATGATTTGACATTTATGAATGATATTGGTAAGGAGTTGAGGCAAGATTAGGTCGAATGAAGATTGGCACTTGATCAGGAGACTTTCTCCCACCCCTCCGCATCGCTACCTCTTTTTTACATCCGGAGTGAATGAGGTTGTTTTGAGAGGTATCTGTTTTTCAATAATATATTCAAGAATTAAATGCTAGTATATTTTTTCCTCTCAAATGTAGCTTCTTCACAATGTGCTTAAATTAAAAAACCTCGCCAGTTTAGATCCTCTTCAACTACTTCATGCTTGCTCACAAGCAACCGGTGGACCTACCGCTTTAAGTTCTAATAGAGGGACTTCGTCTTCCACAACAACAACAACAGCAACATTAATAAAAATCCATTTTCAAATCTTGTCAACAGTCCAGTGCAAACGAAATTTTCGCTAGAAGACATATGATACTCCTAAAAATTGCATTTTTTTTTCTTCAAATGGCTATTATCGATTTTTAAAACAGTGTCAAAAAGGAGCCACAGCATCACTTTACGCTTTATTCATGGGGGGTGGGGGGGGGGGGTGTCTACCTCATGCGTCATGTCCTCTCGAAAAAAAAAAAGAATAAGGAAATTAAAAAAAGAATATTAGGATCTGGTTTCCTTTCCGCCTGTGTTTGCTCAATTTGGAAGCGATTAGAACAAAACACACAGCCATAATCATCAATCGCCATCATTTTTTCTTTTTAGAAGGCATTCTTTGTTGAATAAACATCCTCCATATCCGTAATGTCAACAAGGCTCCTGACTATTACTGGAGATGGATATCTTTTAAAATGACATCACGTGATTGATCTGTGATACTTTGATTGACAGGGGCTGGAAGACGGAATTTTAAAGGTACCAATCGATATTTAAGTAAAATTAATGTTTGAATCGTTCATAAATCCAATGCAAAATGCTTGTAAAACAACAACAAAGTTTCAAGCAAAAATTGCAAAATGATCATCAGTTAGTTCCTTAAAAGTCACATTTTCCTATCCCTTCCTTTGATTTTATGGAAACGCAAGGAAACAAAACTGGTTGTAATCATTCACAGATTTCACATGGGGAGAAATAAAACATTTCATGTGGTGCTTCTTCTTGTCAGCTTGTATTCATTTTGGATTAATCATAAGTCAAAGCTATAGCATAAGAATAAGCTAATTGAAAGAGAGAGAGAGAGAGAGAGAGAGAGAGAGAGAGAGAGAGAGAGAGAGAGAGAGGGGGGGGGGGGGGGGGGAGAGGGGGAGCGCGAACAAGAATTTTAAAACCTAGACTGTATAATTGTTCAATAGAGATGGCGCTATTCAATCATACAGTGCGCTCACATCAGTTTTCGAAGCAGATTAACTTTTGGAAAAAGCACGACTATATACATTTATAATTTTAATATGCATCAACTCCTGATTCAAAGCACAAAAATACATTTACTACCCTTCTGCAGTGCATCCACCATTCTAAAATCCATTATTCTGGTAAAGTCTTCCTGACTTATTTACGTCATTGTGAGCAAACAGTGTTGTGGAATGTCAGGTGTGATACGCAGAAAGCATTTAAAAAAAAAATTTATTTAATGATTTTTATTTTGATTTCACTCAATAATAAGACATGAATCATAAATCAACATTTCAATGAATGTGTATAACAAATAAAGTACATTATCATGTAAAATCTTCTATAAATGAATAACTGAAATTCAAAACTGTAAAGTAAGCATTGAATTAAATTTTTTCATAAAATCCCCCCCCCCCATTAACATTGTTGTTATATGAATCGATAACTGATACGCACCAATTTCAATATGGAAATATTTTCAAATTTCAAGTTAGCATTTTGAGAATAATTAAACTTACTCCAGGAAAGTCATCCCTTTTTAATATTGATCAAACTATTGTCAAATTGGTTAGGAATATAAATGGAGGGCTAGGGACTTGGAGGCGCAATAGGATATTATATGCTGTGATTTTTCAATTTGATTTGATCGTTTATTACAACAAATTTGGTAAAAAGAATTAACAAAATAGCAAAGTCCTAAAATGTGCCAAAAATTACCACCCTTTTACATTTTATCGCTATCCTTCACAATCGCGTGAAAGTGAAATAAATGCATGTGCATCAAATCGATGAAATAAATATATGCCTCTTCGGTTGATCGAAAACTTTGTCATAATCATGCAATCACGCAACATTCCTGTGCACGAGAATAAATATTAGTACGACAGAGTACACACTCTACGTGAGGTGGAAAACTGTGATTGATCTAGGCTTACGCTACTCCACTGAAAATCCAGTTTTTATTCACATTCAGATTTTAAAGTTAAATTATTTTGCTCGAAATCACGACCTTCGCATGTCCAGTCTGGTGTGCAAACTACTCGACTACGACATCTCTGTACTGCTAAATATTCCTGGTGTTCAAATTTCTCTAAAAGGTTAAAGAAGCTGTCCCAGGCCTGGGCGTCACTAGAGAGGGGTCGTGATTTCCATTTAATATTTTTTTTTGGTGTCAGATATCAATATCATCGATAACAAATTTGATTTTTTTTAAAAACCCTTTTAAAACCTGATTGTAAAAATAGAAGAAGGAGGGACCCCCAGGGCTTAATAAACCACTTATTGGGAAATATGTTATAACTCCTGTAGCAAATTTTGATAATATAAGAACCCTTTCCTTTTCTTGTCGGAAAACTTTAAGATCAATGAATCTTTTCCTCCTTCTTTTTCTTTTTAGTAAATTTTCGATAACCTTGAAAGGGAAATTTGGTCTGACACTCCCTTCAAAATGGTGTAAGTACACCTCTGCTCCTTCAAGTGATTAGTTCTCCTCCCATCGACAAACGAAAATGGTTTGATGGAGTAGCGTATCGTGGGAGCAGGCATTGGTATGATTGGGTGGGGATACCACTTTTACTTGATGGATGAAATTCAAAATAACAAGGTCGTCGATTAATAGAAGGGGGAGGGGCGGGGGAGGGGTAGTCTTTTTTCAGAAGGTTCTTAATTCCGAAACACAAACTTCCCATACCTGGGGGGTGTTTCATAAAGCTGTTCGTAAAGTTACGCATGACTTTACGAACGACTTGAATACGAAGTGCCAGATAGGATGCCCAAAGTTTTTCCTGATGTTTTACAAAGTGTGACTGTATTTCCAATAACCTCAATTATATTATGGCAAAAAATATATTTTGCATTAAAATTGTTTGTTATAGTGAGAATTTTAATCTACATCTGAACAGTTCAGCTTTAGTTGGTGCAGTTAAAAATGATTGAGCATCCCATTTGGCTTGTCATATTTAAGTCATTCGCAAAGTCATGCGTAACTTTACGAACAGCTTTATGAAACACCCCAGGGGGTTCATAATTCCAAAACATGAAATAAGGGTTAGGCGGGTCAATTTATGGAAAAAAGTACCCCAACCTTACCCCCCCCCCCCCAACAAAAAAAAAAACAAAAACAAAAACAAAAACAAAAAAAAAATTGCAACAAAAAGTTTTTAAACGGTTTTCGGCAGTGTTTGACGTCAGGAACAACATACTAAAAATCTAAGAAAATCGGACCTCCAGAAAGTGGTTATTTTCAAAATGGTGTCCAGTACCTAAAAATGGCCTTAAATCATGACATATCTGTCCTAGAGACGTAATTTTAGTGTCTATACCTAGGTTTGAGGGGTCGAGAAATTCATTCAGACCACTTACAATGTGTTATGGCAGTCATGGAACCAGGCAATCCAAGAGAGCGTCTAAAATAGCCCCAGATTTTCTAAAATTCACCGGAAGTAGACTATTATTTACAGTGGAGATGAAAATATGATTAAGATTAAAAGTACATTTTGAGTACAGGGTATTCATTAACAACTGCGAAATTATTTTATAAAGTATTAGAGTAGCTTTATATTCAAGACGGTAGCTAAGATGGCCGCCATTATCCATCCAAAATGGCCGCTGGCGCCTAAAAATAGCCATAGTCATGAAATATATCAATCCCAGAGGTGTAATTTTGGTGTCTACACGTAGGTTTTGGGGTCGAGATATCCATATATAGACTAGAAAACCTGGAAATCCAAGATGGCATCCAAAATGGCCGCAAATTTCCTAATGTAACCTGATTTGGGCTATTATTTACTATTTAGAAGGTTAAGTGTATAGAAGTATGTTTAAGGGTTAAAGATATTCATTGATACATGTATGAAAAAGTGTCATTGATTAGCCTATTACTGTGGCCCTTTATACAAGCCAGTATCCACGGTGAATTTTAAAGTACATATTGATTAATAATATTGATGATTAATAATATTGATGATAATAATAGTAATGATAATAATAGTAACAATGATAATACATGCTGTACTTGTACAGCCCATACCACAAAATGTTATTACTCTTCTTTATGATTAATAAAGGAAGATTATGATTCAAAATGTACCATAATGTACCAAATTTTAGCAGTAGTTATATGAGCGTAATCTGAATTATAAATGATATATATTCATACTTGCACAGTATTAGGTCACATAATTTCAATTTATTATTATTTTTTTTTGGATGCCATCCAAGATGGCATCCAAAATGGCCGCAAATTTCCTAATGTAACCTGATTTGGGCTATTATTTACTATTTAGAAGGTTAAAGGGAAATCAAACCTTAATAGCAAGTTGCTTTGAAAGAAAGAGGAAAATCAGAGAAGCAGATTGGTGAAAGTTTGAACGAAATCAGACAAGCAATAAGAAAGTTATGAATTTTTGAAAGTTGTAATCACTATGCATATGGGAATTTCAAATTGGCCAAATAGGTAATGTCACTGTGATGTAGCTGTGGACAACTCCCCCATTTGCTCTAACACACAAAATGACTAAAATGTCACTTTTTTTCAAAATGCATTACTCAGTAGGATCTTTTCGTTCATGAGGACCTATAACAATATGCTATCTCCAATATATTTTGAGTACTGCCTGGAGGGTAAAAGCGCCTCGAAGAAAACCGCAAATTAATGATATTTTTGTGTACGACAAATGGGAGAGTTGTCCACAAAAATGTCACAATTGACTCACAAAATTGCCAATTTGAGATTCGCATAGATGTAGTGATCTCATTTTTCAAACATCCATAACTTTCTTAGTCCTTGTCCGATTTCTTTCAAACTTTCACCATCCTGTTTTTCTTATTTTTCTGCTTTCACACAAATCATCTTCTTACCAAGGTTGGATTGCCCTTTAAGTGTATAGAAGTATGTTTAAGGGTTAAAGATATTCATTGATACATGTATGAAAAAGTGTCATTGAGTAGCCTATTACTGTGGCCCTTTATACAAGCCAGTATCCACGGTGAATTTTAAAGTACATATTGATTAATAATATTGATGATAATAATAGTAATGATAATAATAGTAACAATAATAATACATGCAGTACTTGTACAGCCCATACCACAAAATGTTATTACTCTTCTTTATGATTAATAAAGTAAGATCATGATTCAAAATGTACCATAATGTACCAAATTTTAGCAGTAGTTATATGAGCGTAATCTGAATTATAAATGATATATATTCATACTTGCACAGTATTAGGTCACATAATTTCAATTTATTATTTTTTTTTCCTTTAATGTGGATATCCCGGTTTGATTGTGTCAACAGTATCATATACAATATCTCGAGTAAATTCTTTCATCTGCAAACAATTAAAGAGTACATGTTCTTGACTTTCCAGTAGTGATGCGAATTTTGGAATCTCTTCCGCAATACATATACACAGTGTCGCAAATCAATTTTGAAATACGCGGGGGGGGGGGGGGGGGGGGTCACCTCCTGATTTAAATTTTGTACCTGTCCGAAATGTCTGGAAAAAAAAGAAAAGGAAAAAAAGGTTATCACATTTTGGGGGTCTAGTTTTCTTCCCAAATTCTCTGACAAGCAACAAAAAAAAAAAAGAAAAAAAGAAAAAAAAAATAATTAAAGGTTATCACATTTTTGGGGTCTAGTTTTCGTCCAAAATTCTCTGACAAGCAAGCAAGCAGAAAAAAAAAGGGTTATCACATTTTGTGTGTATGTCGGGGGGGGGGGGACATTGGCCAATCTTCAAAATCGTGGGGGGGACATGTCCCCCTGTCCCCCCCCCCCGGATTAGCGCCCATGCATATACAACCACATGACTAAGGCATTTTCCTACCAGCATTTTCAAGGCAACATCCTGTAATCTGAGAGACCCCTGCGACTGAAGTGTACATTTTATTTTCTGGGTCTGCATAATTAATGCTGGAGGAGGTGCATCAGCCCTACTATGCTGGATATTCCATTGGATGTGTTTTTCCGTGGAAAAGTTTTTCACTCATTGTCACATTGTTATAAAAACTCTTCTGCAATATAAACAGAGCTACAGACTAGAGTTATAGTACGACCTAGTAGAATTTTATGCCATCCTCAGCAGCGGTCATATATTTTGACCCAGACGGACGGGGAGCTGGTCAGGCACGGGGGCATCCTGACAAGATAGCCGTGTCAGCCGGCGTGGCTAACCGGGCCAGTCACAATACTCTTTGAGACCGAGTTTGATGATTTCACTCAGAAAGGAGTGAATGATCTCCACTCTGTCGACATGAGTAATAAAATTTTCACTCTTTAAAGCATTGGTGTTTCACTCTTTCTTCAGAGAAATAGTTACCACTCTTTTTTTTAACTCGAAAAAGGTTTGTCCATCATTTGAATCCTTGTAAGAGTAGGATTTCACACTTTTTTGAGTGCTTTTTCACTCTTTTACATTTAGAGAGTACTAATGACTTTATATTAACCTCCAAACTAACTTGAATTAACATTTGTTACCACTGTCTTGAGTACGAGATGAAATTGAGATCGACTAACCCTTGTCTCTCGTTCTCTAGCTTCCAATCCCCCTCTCTTTCTCTCTCTCTCTCCCTCTTTCTTTTTTTTTTTTCTTTTCATAATTTTTTTATTCCTTATTCAGTTTTTCAAAACGAATAATTACAAATTGAGCATTAATTACACAATATAATTCAACATGGCAATAAACACAATGCAAATTATATATTTCCATTACGTGCCATCCATAAATAAACAACAATAGTACAATTTAACTGAACAAGGTATAGATTAAAAACCTGATAGGTGCAAATTCAAAGTATATAGGGCAATTGTAATAATGAATATAATTTCTTTAAAACTGTTTGTGATATTATCATGTATGTCCTCCTTCCGTCCAACATTCAAAATAATTCCATTTCTTTAGATGTAGACTTAACTTATTTCGAGCTATTGCCTTTTTATGTTCATTATCCTTACTTTCTAAAAGTGCATTATAGATTTCTTTC
Source organism: Heliocidaris tuberculata (assembly GCA_025618425.1). NCBI lineage: Eukaryota > Metazoa > Echinodermata > Echinoidea > Camarodonta > Echinometridae > Heliocidaris > Heliocidaris tuberculata. The sequence continues at coordinate 3,928,532 of CM046849.1, forward strand.
TTTGTTGGGGGCGTTCCTTTTGATCTCGCATTGTATATCATATATTTTATGAGTATAATTAAGTGGTTAATATACATGTGCTTTTCTGATTTTCCATCTAACCCAACCAAAATCTCCTCCCATTTTAAAGTATCTAAGTGCATCAATTTCATTTGTTCCCCTATTTCTTGCCACAATTTTTTAACAAATTGACAATTCATAAATAAGTGGTTGTATACCTCAATTTCCTTTCCACAGAAAGAACATAAGTTAGATGATATATAGCCAAACTGATACAGTTTATCATTGCAATATAGGATACTGTGTAATAATCTAAACTGAAATTCACGTAATTTACCATCTAAAGTGCATAATCTCGGGGTCAAAAAGGAAGTCGCAATTCCAGATGTAGTATTTAAATGTGCTATTTCCGCGTGTCTAAACGCAAAGGTTTCCTTTATATTATCTATAAAGATTTTATAACATAATTTAGAAGTCAGTCCTTCATATGGTATTATTTTATCGCTTACTTTATACATTAATTCCGAGTAATCGATCGTGTCATTTATCTTTTCGTCTTTTTTCCTTTTCTCTTTCAAATTCATCGGCAATGATGAGTAAATGCTACTAATGTAGAATAAATCGTTGGCATCAAGACCTTTTTGTAAAAAATAGCTAACTGGCCTTAAATGGCCTTCTTTATCTACAACATGCTTAATTTGATATATATTAGCCTCAAATAGTTTCCTATTAAATAGCGTTTTCCGGCCAAAACGGATTAAAGTATTATTAAAAATCATTTGATTTCCTAAGTTACTAGTAATAATTCTGTTCCTTCTTAAGTCATGCCAAATATTCAAATATTCCAAGTACAATGGAGGCGCCTGAATATGAAAATCTTTCATATCATAATCACATAAAAATATAAATCTTCCTCCAATTGACTGGAATATATAGTCAAAATATTTTTTTCCATTTCATATTACTGTCTTCATAGATTAGTCTCTTAATCCACATTATTCTTTGTGCCTTAATCATATCTCTAAAATTCATCATTTTTAAACCTCCGTGATTATAAGTCAAATAAAGGATATTTCTTTTAATCTTATCATGACCTCTCCATATGAAATCAAAACTAATTTTTTCAACTTCTTTATAAACCCAAGTTGGTACCAATAATACAGAAGAGACATATATAAGTTTAGATAAGGCAAATACTTTCAACAATTGTATTTTACCAGTAAGGGTCAAATCGCGCTGTTTACACCAGCCTAATAATCTTTTGATTTTACTTAATATTTCTTTATAATTCATCTCCTCCTTTATATTTACGTCTACAGAAAAATATATCCCAAGTATTTTAACAACTTCTACCTGCTTTCCCAGTGAAAACGTATTTCTTATACTTTTACGAGGACCTAACATCAATATCTTTCACACACACACACACACACACACACACACTTTTTTTTTCCATAATGTTTTTATTAGGGATTTCATTGAAAATACATCAATACACATAAATCAATATAAACAAACAAAGAAACCCCAACAAAAGTACATACATAAACCAAAACCAAAAACACACCCCACCCCCATGAATATTTTCATAATTTGTTATTCTGATCTCATCACAAAAAAAAACAAAAAAAAAACTTATTCTTCAAAATACGATTATTTTTCCACTAAACTGAATACAAAATACAATTCTTTTCCAGTAAACTTGATTCATGAAGAATTCATACATTTGATTGAAGAACAAACAAAATTGAATGAAGTCACTTACATGTATAACAGACGTTAAAATATCTACCCCCCTCACCCCCACACACACACCTCATCATCATACACATACACATCACTCATCATACACACCTACACACACTATAGACACCTGCACACGCACATACGCAACACACACACTCTCTCTCACACACACACACACACATACACACACCACACGCCCACCCCCCCCACACGCACACGCACACACACACACACACACACACACACACACACACAACACAATTACAATAAGGTTACCCGTTCACACTCATATTTACCTTTAGTTCTTCCCATATTTGTAGGTGTACTGACAACCTACCCGTTTTCGTAGCTAATTCCTTTTCTTCCCCTATAAAATCCGTAATAATTTTCTGTATCTTGATACTGGAAGGTAAATGACCTCCTGCCCTTGATTTAAAAATTGTATATTTTACCCAAATTATAATGCTATTCACACACTTAATTCTATTTGAGTTGCCCGATAATCCTAAAAATATATCTCGCCACTTCATATCCCTTAATTCAACTAAATCAAAGTGTTCAATAGTAAATTGCCATAACTCTTTGACCTTCCCACAATTGGAAAATAAGTGTAAGTAGGTTTCTTTGTCCTTTTTGCAAAATGAACAGAAATCGTCCTCAACAAAACCAAACTTCATTAGCTGTACTTTTGTGTATATGACTCCGTGTAATTGCATGAACTGAAATTCTCTCTGTCTTCTGATAAGTGTTGTGCATCTTGCTGTTATGAAAAGATCACTTATTTCTTTATCCGTTAAGTCAAATTTGCTACTACAATCCTTTACTTGCAAGTTATATGATTCACGTAAATCTTTGAAAAGACAGTCATAAATTTTCTTTGATTTTGTAGCCTGAAACATTGTTATCTGACCAGAAATATTTAGGTTCATATCAAAATCAAACAAATCAACTTGCTGAAATTTAACAGAGGGGGTGGTGTTCTTCCCACTAGTGGGTATAACATGTGCAATTTCGATAATCTGAAGCAATTGATTCGCGTTTAACCCAATATTTTGGAAATGGGCCACAGGTTTCAAATGACCATTATCAAAAATATGGTTTACATGGTATATGCCTTTATCAAATAAATCTTTATCAAAAGTCATTTTACCTTTCATACATATATTTCTGTTATTACATATTATAGGATTCACTTCATTTTCAGAGTATCTGAATTTTCCCATATCCTGCCAAGCCTTCAACATTTCTAAATAATTTGTTAATTTTGGACATATCGTAGTTACATAAAAACTAAAATCTCCCCCCTACGGTTCGAAAGCAGTGATCAAAGTACAGTTTCCATCCAGCATTCTTTTCTCCATATAATAAATGTTTTAACCACATTATACGTTGTGTCTTCACAAAAAGTCTAAAATTCATCATTCTCAACCCCCCGTAAGCGTAGTCCTGATACATTACTTTCCTTTTTATACGGTCTTTTCCTGCCCATAAAAATTCAAAAGTTATTTTTTCCACCTCATTAAGCAACCACTGAGGGACTACTATAAGAGATGAGACATAGTTCAACCTTGACAGTGCATATGTTTTTAACAAGTGTATCTTACCCATAAGTGTTAAATCCCTCTCTTCCCACCACCCTAATAGCCTCTTTATTTTACTAAGTATCTCTTTGTAATTCAAATCTTCTTTTATTCTAACATCTACAGAAAAATGAATACCCAATATTTTAACTTGCTGAACTAGGTTTCCAAACAAAGGTATATGAGGTCTATCACTATCCTTGCCCATCCACAAAAAGTTTGTTTTTCCTTTATGGATTTTAAGACCGTTGACTTTCCTGAATTCTTCAAAAAGATATTGTAGCCTATTAATTGAATTCGTATCTTTCACAAAAAGGGAAATATCATCTGCATACAAAATTTGTTTTATTTCATTTTTTTCAAATTGAACTCCCTTTACTGCATTATCTTTCCTTATTTACAGAGCTAAAGTTTCGATAGCTAATAGAAACAAGTGTGGCGACAATGGATCTCCCTGTCTTACACACACACACCCACACACAAACACACACACACTTTCTCACTGTCATTCTCATCTTTTTAAATCAATTTCTTCTTTCGACCATGATAAAACTGTGAAAGGTGTCCAATTAAGACTGAGTTCGTTTGTCTTTTTTAATTCAATTTTCTCTCTTCCCCATTCTAGCTCCTCTTTCTCAATTCTGCAGGAATAGCGCTCCACTTAATTTCCATTATTTCTTATTCTCATTTGCTTTTCCTTTTGTCTCCTCCCAAGAGCTGTCAATTCTGCAAAATTCAGGCAGATAAATAATTCTTTTTTAAATATAAGCACCATTTTGAGCAAAGTGTATTTTTCAAAAATAGTTCTTACGCAAAATTAATTCAAACTGTTTTTAAAGACAACATAAACGAAGCGTGAAACTGAATTTTTTTCTTTTTTCAAATACATGGGGCTCTCAAACTAACGTCATAAAAAGGAAGAATGTGCAATTATCAATTAATTTTTTTTCCATTTAAGATTCATTTTTGAATTCTTTCCCTGCGAAATGCAGATTCCATTTCGTTTGAAAAGAATGCATCAACCATGACCTTAGAATCAATATGAAACGGCGACCATAATGTCTCTTATTGATTTTAATGGACAAATTTTATTTGCGCATACGAGGTCGTCTTGTAATCTAATATTTAATTTGCCATCAAAATGATTTTTAAAATTCTTTTGAAAAAGGCTGCAGCTATAATGAAAAGTGCAAGTCGAACATTGTAGGTAATTTAGTACATTTCCATTCACCTAAATTTCTCCGCTTGAATTTTTTTCCTTTTAGAAAAGAATGTAATTGGTGGAATAGAGTCACGTAGTTGCTCGACATTGATATTCCTGTCGAAAGTATTTTGAGGGAAAAGAAGTAAATATATTTTGGTGATATTGATAACTACACGTCGAATACAGTCTATGCTACAGATTTAAAAGGTTGTTGGGACGTATTTTTTATACTCGAAGGCGTACGGGCACACTTCCGTAAAGGAGGAGGGGGCTGACGCCTTTTGCCCGAATATCAACATTCCAGTTTCTAAAAGTTTGAAAATTCCTAGTAAAAATGTACAAAAATTACATAGTCGGGCACCTCTCTGCAGGAATATGAGGATATCTGAGCACATCATTGCCCAAACAGGAGGTGGTGGTTACCTCAATATCTGAACTTTGAAAATTTTCATGAAGGGGCTGAGGGGGCTGAGGGGGCTGCAACCCCCTCAGCCCCCTCGTACGATAGAACAACTTGCTAAATGGAAATCCAATTTCATGAAACATGATCGTGTATCTTTTCAAAAAGGTTACGACTGAAGTACACCTACATGAAAGGGAATTATGACGCTCTTCGCACAGTATAAGCAGATACCCCCCCCCCCTCAAAAAAAAATAAATAAAAAAATTACATCTGTATCAGGTTAGGGTGGAAGGGGAGGAGGAGGGACAGGGGGCTATCACTAGTGTCATTTTGCGAACATGGCCCCAAGAATACTGAACAATTTTCACTTCATTTTCATCTTTATTCATTTCTTGCTTGTGAGAGAATTGGACACATTCAGAAAAAACATGAGAATTTCTTTTTGCTTCAGAGATATACAATATCCGCTACAGAAATAGTCTTGCGGCTTACCTGGTCTGACGATTACAAGCAGTAATCTAATTTCATTTTTCTAGATCTAGTAAAAATAGACAAAATACCAGCAGAGTACTACATATTCCTGTCTGAGATTATTTTCCGTATATATTTAAACGATTTATTTCCAATGATTAATCTGATCTGTGCTGCGTTTAAAGGAGAAGTGCAAACTGGCTGTGTGTGTACGTCACAGGTGATATCAAGTCAAGTTTAAGACATTTATTTCCAATTTTCAAAAAATAAATACCGGTATACACAGTAATAGATGAACAAAAATGATGCACATGTATTTTTAACAAAAATATGACAAGACATACGTGACATACGTGCATCGCAGTACATACATAAATGGAAGACACACTTATAAAAGCAATAGCTTGGAGCGATGTCCGGGAGCGATGGTGCCCTTAGGTGTTAGGGTACATAATAAATAAATAAATAAACATAATTATAAAAAATACACACGCATACACACACAAAACTACAACAGAAAAGGAAAAACATTCCTAAACCGCTGCGCTTGATTGGAGAGGAGGAAAAAAAGGGGGGGGGGGGGAGAGAGAAAAGAAAAAGAATAGGAGGTGTAAAAGAAAAGGAATACGAAAGAAAAGGAATACGAAAGAAAAGAGAAATTCACGAATAGAACGGAGAGAATAAACGGAGAGAAGAGACTTTAAAGAGGGTGCACAAGTGTGTTAATCATGTTATTTGTAAGATGAAGTAAAATATTTTTTTCATCCTTCTTGAGAAGCTGGCATTCACAAAAGAATCATGGCATTGATATATTTCCACGGTATTTGCCTAAGAATTTGCCATAATAATTATTTGCCGCATGAGTTAGCCTTTTTAAAGAAGAAGGGTGTCAGCTGCAGATTCATTCTTTTCACAGAGAAATAACTTGCCTCGCCACCATCGAGTAATCCCTGAAAACTTATTTCCTCCCTCAGTAATCTGATGGGATTTATTTTCAGTAATTTCTTTCTCTTAATATCTACAATGTATAATTAAAAAAAATATATATATTGTACGGTATTACATTCAGTATTTGTGTTTGATTCTTTCAAGTCTGTATGGAAACGTTACTAGGCTACTGAAAACGCCAGCAAATTGATTTTTAAACTGAAAATCATTCTTTTCCACGGAGATAATCACTATCCTTCAACTATTGTGACTACTAATACAAGGAAATAAGGGGAGATGGAGATGAACGAGAAGATAATAGATCGAGATGAAATTAAAAATGAGAGACAGAACAAACATAAGCAGGTAGAGAGAGAGAGATGGAGAGAGAGAAAGAAAGAGAGAGAAAGAAATCAAGAAAGGGGGTGGAAAGAGAGAGATAGAGAGAGGGGGGGGGGGGAGGGTGGGGGATGACGCGAAGAAGCAATTACATCCTGATTTATCAATTTGTTTCAGGCGTGTCCAAACGCCATAAAAAGCACGACTGTTCAATAACTATTTCACAGGCGTTTGCTCCGGAGACGAGTTAGTAATCACATTCTGTCCCTCGGATTTCATTAAAAAAACAGAAAATATAACACGAAAAGGAATAGAAGAGTAAACATTGAAGAGCACTCCACCATGCTGCATCCATCCAAAGGAATAATCTCGTGTCATCTTGTCATATAAAATAGACATTATCTCGTGAGTACTACTCAGCAAGCCTGCAGGAGCTACTTCTTCTTTTGTGTCTTCGTTAAATTTCCACGATCAGTGATAATAAGCTGAACACGCTGATATTAAAAGCCAATATTTCCCCCTTTTGTTCCTAAGTTTGTTCTTTTTGCAGGCATCCGTGACTAGAACATTCATGTATAAAAAGGGACTCTATACCCCTTTTCAATGTGTTGCTCTGTCTATAAAATTGGAAGTAACCCGTATTTTCAACGATTTGTGCAAAAGAAGATCATTAAACAACAGGACAATAAATTCCGTTTTCTGAACACATCGTTGGGATGTATATATGTATATATATACCAACCTATCAGCATATACAACAAGGTCAGTATAATGTTTTACATAAATACCTGCAGAGTTCTTCTTGCACGACAATACATAAAGTGAGTTTGCATGTACAATCTACAAATACAATTCACCTATTAATTGGCAATCACATATGATTGAGTCTTTTTTTTTTTAAAGTGCGTTAGCATGGCTAAGAGGTAGAAATATAAGGTCTTGCTTGGTTGTTTGCATTCTTGAATATGTTTATGTGTGATATTATGATAAAGGTTGAAACGTAAAAAAAAAAAAAAAAATCAAGAAAAATAAAAAGGACCTTAGCGTATATATCAAGTTATCCGGAAAAGATCTGATTTTGAACATATTCATAAATTTCTAACTAAAATATTGTTAATTTCTTGGAAGTTGTATAGTGGATCCAACTAAAATTGTTAAATTTCCAAATGTTAAGCTTTAGGTTTGAAATTGTCAGGAGATGACAATGTTAAAGAAGCAGTCATTTTACTAAATCTATTTTGTAATTTGCTTGAATGTTTGATATTTCGCATCGAAGGATTTTCCTTGATAATAATTCGTAGCTCGCTGAAAGAAATGGAGTAATTGATTTGCAAATCTCTTTGACCACCACGAAATTGATTTTACATCGATGTTGATATGTAGCTTCCCGAATAAATCATAATTTCTTATCAGCCTGTCAATATCACCTGTGATATTTCCATGGCATAGACCAACATTAGCCCTTTAACCTACATTTTATTTAGACCTATGGACATGATGGATTAAGCATGAAGATTTGTAAATTCAAGTGGTTGGAAGTTTCTAGAAGTTTATCATTTTTATGACCACAAATTACTTCGAAGTAGTCAATTGGAGATTTTAACCTTTGACACGTTATACCCGTTGCACACGAGGTATTATTTCGACTGCGTCAATACCTACGCTAATCAAGCATGTGAAACAATTAGCATATGCGCCAGTAAATTGAAACAATGCTTACACTGTTGATTTTGCATTCAATGTACGATGCCACTCTTACATGGAGTGTCCAAAGCCGCGTCAGTCGCTCACGCAATCCTACGTCAACCTGGCTTCCTTTGATTTTAATTTGTCTGACGCACCATGCGTCAGCAACTAGCGCAGTCTTTGACACGCAATTTTGAGCGTGATATCGTACAAAAAGTAAATGCAAAATGAAAAGTCTTATCATTTCTTTAAATTACTGACGCATACGCTAATTGAAATGACGCCTCATGTGCAACAGGCATTGCTCAATTTTTAAATACACCGTAACAGTGCTAATCATTTTGTTTTATAGGATAGGCCTATAACCTACGCAAGAGCGATATACAATGAATGACACGAATAATTCAACTGAGATCGAGTGGAACTTGGTTCCGTTCATATGGACATGGTGGGTCATAGTCCAACTCGTGTTCTCCATCACCGGTGTCGTCGGAAACCTTTTCGTCATCGCCGTGATCGTCCGCCGTGGTCCTAATCAATTCACCACCGATGTCTTGATCGGTAGCCTAGCCTTGGCCGACTTCTTTACGTCATTATGGATGATACCGCGCCCCCGGATCGATTCTGTACCGACTAACTGGAAAGGCACGCTCTACTGCCGGATTGAGTTTTCGAATCTATTTATGTGGATATCCGTGGTTGCCTCAGTGTTCATACTCACTGTGATATCAGTGGAGCGGCTAGTTGCTGTCAAGTATCCATTCAGATTCAAGTCGCTTTTCTCAGTGAAGCGATCACTTCGTCTAGTCGGTTTATCATGGCTTGGAGCCGCCATTTTGAATACTTATACCCTGGCTATTTCTACACACGATAGCGAGAATCATAGTTGCAAGACGGAACTCCTTCAACATGGAGTACACATGGTTACAGGAGTCGTGCTTTTTATGTTCAAATACCTGATTCCAATCATTATTATGATCGGCAGCCATCTTGCCATTATCCGGGCACTTCGTGCGCAGGCGCGTAGTTTTCAGGCCGACGGACGCAACGTGCCTCCGCCCGTACAGCAGCTCTCGCAGACAATGCGAAGGATGACGCGCACTGTATTTATTGTCGTCATCATTTTTATAGTCTGCTGGTCGCCGGACCAAATCTGCTTCTTCCTTTTCAACCTCGACCTCTACCCATCCTACATGTACTCGGACATCTATTGGGTTTTCGTATGCCTAGGTTTTGTCAATTCTTGTTCGAATCCTTTCATCTATTCAGTTAGAAACAAGAAATTTCGTGTAGAGATGCTCGAGTTATTATGTCTGGCACCGTCAAAGAAAATAGAACACTCGCCTATGTTTTCTCCATTAGTGAAGTCTCGCTATGTCAAAACTATTTCGGGTCAAGTTGTGTGACATCATGCTGAAGTTGACTCGCTGATTGTGTTATATGCCAATTCTGATTAAGTGTGTGGGTGTGGGTGTGACGAGCGGGTAATTAGGGTGTCACACCCATACCCCTTAAACGGCACCCACTAGAACTAGGCCTTTATTCTTGCTATAGGCTACCTCTTCTCTATTCAACCCATTATAACTGCCTCAAACACAAAGGCCCGAATTCACAAAGGAGGTTTAGTTTAAACCATGGTGTAAACCCCCTCCTGGGTTTTTTCAGCGTACGTGCGCACGGAATCCGATCCAATCATATATTTTCTTTGAGCGCGCGCATGGGCAATGTGCGCTTATTTACGCTTATTTTAGTACGCTTACGGAGGTTTAAACCTTACCATGGTTTAAAACTCCTTTGTGAATTCGGGCCCATGGGGGGAAATAAAAAGAGGGGACCTCATCCCAGCGAGATTTGGTCTATTGTTCACCATTATTAAGTCTGATGAGAACAAGAAAGGAAATTACTCTATGTAAATAATTATAATGCCATTGTGGCTCTCAGCGTTTCTCTCCTCAACGCGCGACTTGGGCATTCAATATATCGAAGCTTGGTAAAGAACAGAGCGCCATCTGACTTATCTCATAATGTCAACTGCACACGACATTTCTATTCTTATGAAGAGCATTTTCTTTTTTACTCGGGAAAGAAAACCAAACTAGGAAAATCTGCTTTGGTACATTCTTTGTGAAGTGATAGTATTTTCTAAAAATATTTAGCCATTACATTGTGAATTGTGAACTTTTTTGTCTCACATGATGAATTTCAAATTTTCATGAACAATATAGTTCTCCACATTTTATCTCATTTGCATGAATGTAGTTAGCCATTCTTTCTGTTGAAGAACACCGTTTTTTTTCCAACTTAAACAGCCCACTCTTGATGGTAATTATGCTTCCTTGCAGTGAAGTATTAAATGAAAAATAACTGTATTCATGTAGACATTTTATGTTAATTTACTGTCAATATTAATGACATGTGAATGTGTGACCCCTTCCCCCTAACAAAGTAAGTGTTGCCATTTAAAAAAGGCAGCTCATATCATGTTCATGTTTTACTCTTTATTTGCCATGGTTCAAAACACCCATGACTGTACATGTGCTAAAAATTGACTGTGGCAGTCCCCTGTTTGTTCAACTGGTCAACCAAAGCCAGTAAAGAGTTAATGTCAAAAGTTATACCCATGAATATAAATTGATATGAAATAAAAATTCACAAATTTTTCAGTTCCTTAATTAAGTAATTAAGTAATATTACAGTATCAGATGATTTCAAGATTTTACCTAATGTAGATGACACCGCTATATTCTGTAAAAGTTTCTCTATTTGGCTTTAAAATAAGCTTCAAAATCAGAGTGATGTCATTTCAACTTGCACAGTCTTAAACAAACTGATGACAAAAGAGGTGTCGTGGTTTAGTGGATACGTCACCGGACCGTGGATCACATGATTCGCGGTTCGAGTTCCGCTGCGGCACTAATGTCCTTTGGCAATGCATTAATCTACATTTGCCAATCTCCACCCATGTGTTAAATGGGTACGCGGTAGGAGGCGAATGTCATTGTGACTGGAATAGTATATGTGCGCCTGTGAAATGGCCGCCAGACTGGAATGCTCCCTTGTGGAGTGGAGAATGTGCGCTATAAGTGCAGAATCGTATACTGGTTCCAGTGACCGGGATAATAATTACACTGTAAAGCGCTTTGATCAGTTACTAACTGGAAAGGCGCCATATAAATGGAAGTATTATTATTATTATTATAGAACAAAATGAACTTGGAAAAAATACAACCAGGTGTTAAACAGACATTTTAAAAATAAATAGTTTGTTAAAAAATTAAAATACTTAGGAGTATTTCATAACTTTAGATGCAAATATTAATTAGCCAATACAGGTAAAAAAACAATTCGTGAATAGACTTACTTGAGCAGTAGGGTCTGTTCGTAGAGGTAAAATACATATCTCCAGTGAGAATATGATAAATTGTCTATTATTCTATCAATTCAACACACAGTGACTAATCTACAAGAGGGGAATTGCCTAATAATATCTTAATGATCACAAAAATACATAATTATTTTTAGGCGAATGATATTGAAAGACTGACATGATTTAATATCTGTTAAACCTCATTGTGCTTAGCAAGGGTGATTCCAATATACAACACTGGTGATATGTCCACTCCAAGTAATTACAGACCACTATCGGTATTATCCATTGTGAGCAAAATCTTAGAAAAAGCAGTTAACAAACAATTTTCTCACTTTCTTAACGAAAATTATATATTATGTCCTAACCAGTCCGGATTTCGTCCTTTGCACTCCCCTCTAACAGCTCTAATGAGATGTTCAATGGTCTTCCAACAGTGATAACAATAAGTTAACAAGTATTGCTTTTATTGATCGGCGCAAAGCATTTGATGCAGTCGATCACGATATTCTGTTATGTAAATTAAAGGCCATTGGATGTTCTGATCACAGTGTTCGGTGGTTTAAATCGTATTTGTCCAACCGAGGACAGTCGCTTTGTTTTAAAAGGGCAACATCAGGTTCCTTAAAAGTTATCATGGGAGTCCCGCAATGTTCAATTTTAGGGCCACTTCTGTTTTCTTAATATATAAATAATTTGCCAAAATGTATTGATGTTGGCATTGTTGATATGTTCCCTGACGACACGACTCTAACAGTCAGCGGAAGCAACGTTAAAGAAGTAGAAGAAAAATTAACCAGAGGTATGGAAAATATATTTGCATGGGTAACTAAACCGTTTTGTCCTTAATGCTGACAAGACAAACGTCACGCTATTTATAATAGGATCAAGATCGGTTGTTAACAGCGTAAATGATTGTTCTGTCACACTAAACGGAAGCATTTTAAAAAGAGTAAAATTGGCAAAATGCCTGGGTGTTATAACTGATGAGGAGTTAGGTTAGTCTGAACATGTTGGAAAAATTATCAAAACTACTCAAATGTTATCAGTGTGATTAAGCGTGCTAAAAGCTATGTTCCTACACGATCTCTTAAACTTCTTTATAATGCCATTGTTCTACCTCAGTTTGATGGTCAGGACAATTTCAAAGACAAACGATTAAATTACAAAAGGTTTAAAAAAATGAGCTGCCCGTGTAGTGTTGGGGAAGGATTTGATGTTTCTTCCAGTGCCATAATCACACGTTTAGGATGGATGCCTATTCAGACACATTTCCATTTGGACACAGTCCTTTGGTTTCGGGAATTAGAGTATGGAACCAACTTGAAAGTTCTGTCAAGATATCATCTACACTGAACAGTTTTAAACATAACTTGAAAGTTCTGCTATCTGCAGAAAACGTTTACGTTGCATATTGATTAACGGGTGCTTGCTGATGATGTGAAGTTTTTGAAACTGAATGAATGACACCACTCAATATAGTTATTGGTGCTTTCATTGGTACTTATGCTGTAAATACTCAATCATTATACTGTATAACGTTCAAAGTGTATTGTTTGAATAACAATACTATCTTTTAATATATTCTATGTAAATATGCATATATCATTTTTGGAATCCCAAGTGGGAATTTATTTTGAACCAAGATCATCTCTTTACTTTGTTTATGAGCTTTCATAATATTATATTTTAAGGGGATGTTAAAAAATATTTGATGACCTTTGATCTCCTATAAAAATCAATTACCGATTATACCAGTGATTTTAGAAATATGTAATAATTATATCAGAATCAAAATCCGCTGTGAAATAGAGGAGAATTAGCATTTTTCGTTGATTTTGAATAGATTTGCATAAATTTTTTATAATTGATGAATTTCACAATTCTGTGTAGAAGTTTGGAAGCCCCCACCAAGTCCTACCAGATAAAACAAACAGAATCAAAATCCACTGCGAAATAAAGGAGAAGTTGCATTTTTTGTGATTTTGAAGAAATTCGCATAAATTTGCATAAATAATGATTTACGCATTTTTGTGTAGAAGTTAGGAAGCCCTCACCTATCTTTATCTGTCAGAGCAATCAGAATCAAAATCGGACAAGAAATGACGGAGAATAAGAAAATTTTAACATTTTGAACAAACACGGACGGAAGCACGGACATACACACACACACACACACACACACACACACACACACACCCACACACACACGCACACACTATGAAACGGGCTCCCTCGCGGACTTTGTTCGGCGGGGACAAAAAAGAAGAGTATTAGATTTGTGTTATGTTTTTTTGGGTTTTTTTTTCTGTTTGTCCTTTATATATAGGGCTTAAAGCAACCGACAACTGAAGAAAGAATAAAGTATCAGCTTATTGTTTTTAAAGTGGCAAACAAGAGAAATAAGATCAAACACTTAAAAAGAATAACATATCAGTTTTGTATTATGGTTTTTAATATACTGAATAGCCAAGCACCCGAGCTCAGCACTTTGATAGGCATAATTGCTTCTCTGCACTCGGGTGTTAAATGGGTACCCGGTAGGATGTTGGAATCCTATCAAGTAGAGTGGAGGATGTGCACATCAAGTGCAAAATTGTAATCGAATTGAATGACCGGGATGATGATAAAGCATTAATAGAGGGGTGGGTTAGGGTCAAAATTTTCGATCATCGTGACACGGCCGACAAAAGCACCATTATTTGGTGTGAAACGTCCTTAGAAATATATAAAATGATTTTAGCCAAGGAGCCCTCGCGAAATATATCCGTTATCCATGGTAACAGGGAAATATCTATTAAAGATGACGGCCATTTATGCTGGTCTTCGGCCACTTAAGACAAAATCCTATTTCATGACTCCTTATTACAGAATTACTTTCACTCTTTATTCAAATCATGGATGTCCACATTGTTACTGTTTTAAGCAAAGAAAAGCCCCCCCCCCCCCAAAAAAAAAAAAAAAAAAAAAAAAATGCCTCATACACTGACTGTTGATGACTGCAACATTCGATAGAAAGACACATAGTCTCGTCAGTCTACATCCCCTTTAAAGGCCAAGTCCATCCTAATATCAAGTTGATTTGAATAAATAGAGTAAAATTAAACAAGCATAACAGTTAAAATTATATTGAAATCGGATGTAAAATAAGAAAGTTACGGCATTTTGAAATTTTGCATTATTTCATGAAACAGTGATATGCATGCAAATGGCGGTATCCATATGAGTGAACCGATGATGTCACACACTCACTTTTCCTTCTGTATTTTATTATATGAAATATCATATATTTCAATTTTTTGCTTCAATAATGTAAAACATGGTTGACTCCTTATGGAGCGTGTAAAATCATCATTATTGTAACTTATTTTGATACAAGGGAGAGATTCTTTATAATCACATCCATAAAAATTGAAATATTTGAAATTTCATATAATAAAATACATAAGGAAAAGTGAGTGTGTGACATCATCGGTTCACTCATTTGCACACTGCCCATGTTATGCATATCACTGTTTCTTGAAATAATGCAAAACTTCAAAATGCCGTAACTTTCTTATTTTACATCCGATTTCAGTGAAATTTTCACTATTATGCTTGTTTAGTTTTACTCTATTTATTCAAATCAACTTGATATTAGGGTGGACGTGGCCTTTAAAGGGGGTGTAGACTGACGAGACTATGTGTCTTTCCCGTGGCCTGACTCGGGGCCAATGGGTTTATCCGCAACTCTTCGGACGGGCCATGCTATTTCCTCAAGTACGTACGTGCAACATACGCGAAACCGAAGAGTAAGGGTAACTTCGGTCTGTTTCGCAAACGCTGACCATGTAGAGATTAAGTTGCTGACTACCGTTAGCTGAGGTCCATTCGTTTACATGCAGTTGTCAAAAAAAAAAAGAAAAAAAGAAAAAGAGGTAGATGACGTTAAACAGTATTTGCCGTGCAACACGCCCTTTAAGCGCTTGCGACATACGAAAAAATCCCGATCTAAAAACTGAAGAACTCTTGATAAACTGTTAAATTTTTAAAAAACAATGTCGCCTTACCGACAACCTTATTCTACTTTTGAGTAATCATTGTAGCTTTAGGAGAAATGGAATATATCAAAATGTGATTTAGATATAAGGAATGATAATATGGGCCCAGCACAACCCTGCCAAGTCCATTAAAGAATCCAAAATATCCGCCGTTTATGCTAAAATTGTAAATTGTCATAGATTTTAATGCTTAATAACATCCGTGTACGATTTGCCACCAGAATGTTATACTGACACAATAAAATGATATATATTATCTTTATGATAAACTAAAATCCAGCATAAGGACTACGGGAAGGCGGGGCAAGACAGGACACAGGGCAGGATGGGATTGGTTGGGATCAACTAGTATTCATTATATCGAGAACTCACGACATACCCCCTGTTCAGACACAAAACGTTTATACCGAACCTCGATAAAGAAACGTCGTCGTATAAAATTTTCATCGTATAGCCTACGGACCGTTCAGACACATATTTAGAACGATTAGATAAAATATCGTATAGATGCGCAGTTTTCCACTGCGCATGTTGTTATGGTCGCCGCTAGCCCCAGTCCCCTGGTACATGGTAAGGTCATCTTTCACGCGCGCTCACGTTAAGCCCCGCCCAGTTATACCGTTCCATGGTCGCCATACGTTCAGACACACACGGAAAGGTGATTCGTTATCGAGTTCTAGTTCGAAACGATGCTCTGACGTTATACGACGTTTCGTTATACGACGTTCCGTTAGTCAGCGTTCAGACACATAAATCCATCCTATAGCTATACCGTTTTGGTATAAATTTTTGCTGTCTGAACGCCCTGGTACTTTTGATAGGCAAACCATAAATAGGTTTGGTTTTTCGACAATTTACATATGGGTTTAAGGGCCAGAAACAATTCACAAATTGATTCAAAATAAAGTTCAGTCTGTTGCATAGGCGTACGGGCACATTTTACCGAGGGGCTGACGCCTCTTGCCCGAATATCAACTTTCCAGTTTCGATTTTAAAATACTTCATTATAGTAAAAAAGTTACACCTGTATTTCGACATCAAAATACACTAAAAAATATTTTAAAAATGAGGTATTCGAGCACCTCGCTGCCCGAATATAAGGTTGCCCGATCGAGTAGGAACTTTAAAAATCCTCAGGGATATAGAGCTGCACCCAGCGCCCACCCCCCCCCCCCCATACGCCTATGCTCTATTGGTGCTTTATAGCAGTCACACACGCCTTTTGTCATAGCAAAATCAATGTAATATTTATTCTTTTTTTTTAGTAGTGTGCAGAAATTTATAATCAAATAATGACAGAGAGAGAGAGATAGACATTTCAATGAAAATTTCTTTAAGGCTGTCCTAGAGATTACAATTAGAAATATAAACATACAAATTGACAAAAATTTTCCACCAAATATGATGTGATAGCAATGATGGGAGTAACAAAGAGCGAACTTATACAGAAATTAAAATCTTTGGAAAACAAAAGTCTCCATTATACTTCAAGTTCATCTCTGTTTGCAGATTATTAGATTACGTTACGCACAAACTAAAATGTCTGTAAAAATTCAGAGAAGGTCTACTAAGAGTTGCTATATCGGATAAAGTGTCTCATTAGACGTTTCCTGCAGTGCTCCATTATGTAGCTTATCACACCGGAAATGGAGTTAGGCTTTAATGTTGTTATATGATCTAGGAAATACCCAAAATCAAAAATTCACAAGCTCATAAATTGTTATCAGTATCGTTCATATTCCCCGATGCAATCGTATAGTGAGTTTGTGCTCCTTTTTTCCTGGAAGCCAAAGATATTTGGTTCTTGGGGATATATTTCCTTTTCAAACATAAGATATCTCATGTCTACATTAATCACATGTAAACCACCAAGTAATATTTACAAGGAATAACCCTATTTATCATGTACTGGAAATATATTTGCTCAATAAGCAATCTCTTCTCTTCTTGACGGCAAATGAAAATCACATACATGTATTAGACCTACCTGATTTAGTCTGAAAAACGAAGTAAAAATACATCTCATACATCTCTACGAAACGCATAGGAATGGGTAAAACGCCTTGCCCTGATTTAACCGATTCTGTTATGTTTTTCATTTTTGTCCTGGCTGAAATACTGTTCCTTTCACAGTGACTGCTATCCAAGCAAACTTTTGAATCAAAGTGAAGGCGCCATTTGCTGATATTACTTTAAAAATCCTTTATTGTCCCTATAAACCGGATTTTTATTTTTTTTTTATGAAAAGTAAAATGATCTTGATAATTTCATTTGACAACAAATTTATGCATCCTATGAAATGATTTAACCCGAAAAGGTTGTTTTTATTATACTGGATTGCGGCCATTTTGGATTTTTGCATTTTTCCCTAGTATCTTTAATAAATTGCGAGGGCTCCTCGACTAATATTGATTAATAGGCATATGCCATATTTGGTGCTTTTGTCCGCTCTGTCACGAAAATTTCCCTAACCCACTCCACTACTTGGTCAGTTACTTATATAATTGGAGAGTCTCTTTACATATTAACAGTTAATATTTTCCCAACTACTGTATTGAAGCGTAGGAAAAGATAAATAATCTTGGGGAATCAGAGATCTTATACCTTTCTCTTCCACAACCATAAACTTATCTAATTTCTATAATTCACCAAAAATGTGTCACTATTTTTATGACACATCCAATCCAAAATAATTAGAGAGAGAGAGGGAGAGAGAGAGAGAGAGAGAGAGAGAGAGGGAGAGAGAGAGAGAGAGAGAGAGGGGAGGGGAGAGAGAGAGAGAGAGAGAGAGGAGAGAGAGAGAGAGAGAGAGAGAGAGAGAGAGCCAAGAGACAAGCAACATGTCGTACGATTTTAACCTTTCTGGTGAAAGGGGAATTATTGATGATCAATCGATTTTGAATCCTTTGAAATTTGTCTAAATTATTTTCATTTTAATTCATTACAATACTACCGATGACAAGATAATGATACGCTGTATACATAATTTTATAAAATCCTTATAGTGATCTATTACCAGTATATCGTAAATCCTTTATGCTTTTAAGCATATGTGATCCTGCATTTGAAATTTTTTCAAGGATCAGGTTCCTGTTACATAAAACTTATTATCAATAACAACTGCCAAATTTCTATGACAAATTTGCTCTCTGCCAATCAGATTCAAGGATTTCAGTAGCTTGTAACAATTATTGTAACTTGCTATTGATAGCAAGTTTTATGAAACCTGGCCCTGACATGCTCACACAAAGTGAGGCTTCTGTAAACACTAAAACCAAAATAGTGAGTTCCTCCTGACGCATTTCAATATAACTCGAGAAATATTTGATAAAATTTGTTCACTAAAAAGCAAAGTAGACAAGATTCTTATACCAACATTTTGATTGGTTAAATTTGAACAAGTTATTATGTTTTCATAATTATTAAATGGTGGTTTCATTACAGTCGGCTCCAATGAAAAAAAAGTGGCATATTGTGTATCAAAATGCAATTCAGGGTTTACATGTGTATATATTTTTTCACCTTATGTTCACGGACAGGCTGGCGCATGATTTGTAATTCAAATTCATAACAATGTATTAAAAATCACGATGTACATTCATGAGCGTGTTTATAATCAAAAGCTTGAAATTTCATCAAAAAAATGTTTCTCGAGTTATATTAAAAAGTGTCAGGGGGAACTGACTCTTTAAATTGAGCGTATTACTTCCAGATGTTTACATGGTTGTCATGATTCTACTCGTTTCAATTCAAGGCTAGGTCTCTCTATTGTGTTACAAAATACACACATGACCTACTTTCACCGAAACAAAATTAGAACACGGAGTGCATTCCTTTCAGTATACTCGTAGCTGTGAGGATTGAAATCAACCTCATAATATTATAGAGATCCTGTATAGGATCCCTATTACCAACCTACATCTTACCCGGCTTCTTGATTAGTTCTATTCATGAATAAATCACATGCCCTAATAAATATCGGATAAATAAAGTTGTATACATGCCACGACAAGTATAAGTTCACCGATCACATAGCAATGAACTTTTGGTGAGTTTTGTTTATATATATGCACGCACACTGGCGGATTTCGTGGGAGGACACAACCGGCCTGTGTCCCGCCCTTGAAATCCAGTTGGCATACCTTAATCAAACAACTCCCAGACCACCCCCCCCCCCTCCTCTTGAGAAGACAACCTTCCCCCCCTTTTTTTAGACTGTCATCTGAGAATTTTTGAGAATTCTGAAGCAAAGAAAAAGGCACGCCAAAAGCTGACGACCCTTTAATTGTTTTATCCGCCCACTCACCCACATTCACCTTCACATGCGCATGTGAGTTCGAGAGTGTTAGAAGCGGATATTGAAACATAAATATAAATACCTTTCAGCATTATCCTGATGAAGCCTTTGCTTAAGAATAATTGTTTTAGGCCTAAAAGCACTAGCGTAGCTGAGGGGGGGGGGGCAGGGGGAGGCAGAGAATTGCTTGTCAGAGAATTATGGAGGAAAACATCTGATAACCCCCCCCCCCCCGAGCGACCTTTTTGAGGGCTGGCGGAAAAAAATATTGTCGCCACCCCACCCCCCTCCCCTCTCCCCTCCCCTCTAATAAAGAGCGTTTTTTTTTTCGCAGGCCAAAATACTGATACCAGTGTGAAAAAAATGTCAATAAAAGCATAGTTCCAAATATAAACGGAACAGTTCGTTAACTTCGTATTCTACGAGAACACAATACGACGCATATATATCCATTCTCTTACTTTCATTTTCATTATTTTGAATGATATGAAACAAGAAATGTCTTGTAAAGAACTTGCTCTGAAACACGAGTAGGGATATCATTTATGCCCATATTATTTTTACCAGTACTTTCCTTCTGTTGTCTCTCCTTCTCTCTCTCTATTTCGTATTCTACGAGAACACAAGATGACGCATATATATATATATATATATATATATATATATATATCCATTCTCTTACTTTCATTTTCATTATTTTGAATATAAAACAAAACATTTCTTGTAAAGAACTTGCTCTGAAACACGAGTAGAGATATCATTTATGCCCATATTATTTTTATCAGTCCCTCTCTGTCATTATTTTTCGATTTTTAACCCTTTCAGTCCTTGTTTCTATCACCCAAAACTATATATATATATATATATATATATATATATATATACATATATATAATTTAAAAAAAATTTTTTTTTAATAGAATTTTATTAACTCTTTCGACCCCCTCTCGGGATATGAGAGTACAAACAAACATGAAGTATAAACAACAATGTATAACAGACTTGTGAATACAATTCATGTACATTATACATAGATAATGACACAAAGATACAAATGATAATAGAGTGTATAAGAGTACAAACATGAACAATGTAACCAACTTGTAAATACAATGAATACATAGATAGTGACAATAATATATGAAGTATACGTAGATAGTGAAAATGATATATGAAGTATACATAGATAGTGACAATAATATTTGAAGTATAATACAGTCTATTTACAAGTTTAATAAAGCAGGCTGTTTCACTATCCTACCACTACGAGTACGTGTAGGACTATGTCCAACTCTATTTGTACTACCTAAGATGATTGAACAATCTTCTTTCTCTGTTTTCTGAGAAAACTGCAACATTATAAGGCGAGTAAATCTTGCTAAATTCTTCAACTGAGAAGTGCTTCTACTATGAAAAAGTTTTGTCATGTGCAAAGCACTTGGAAACCTTATCTTACGTAACTTTTTAGGCAAATATAAACGTCTCTCCTTTTGAAAATATGGAAAAACAAAAATATAGTGAAATTCATTTCTTGTATCAGTAGACAAGCAGAGTGTGCACTGCATATCACAATGTGGTGTGTTAGCATTAAATCGACCTTTGTTTACAGGTAATTTATGTGATCTACACCGAAACTTACATAGAGTAAAAGCATCGGTTTTATTTAGGGTAAGTAAATAGCTTTCAAATTCATGGTTGCCTTTGAATATTCTATAATTTGTGCAAATACG
The DNA here is from genome assembly GCA_025618425.1 of Heliocidaris tuberculata. Lineage (NCBI taxonomy): Eukaryota > Metazoa > Echinodermata > Echinoidea > Camarodonta > Echinometridae > Heliocidaris > Heliocidaris tuberculata. The sequence continues at coordinate 3,950,322 of CM046849.1, forward strand.
ATTTGACCATACTGCGTCTCTCCATTCCTGACAAAAAATATCATTTAGTCTTAGTTTTAACAAAGAATTAATATTTAAACCCAAACCATTATTTTGGCCTAGCCAAACATTGGATAGACCAGCTTGATTTAACGTGTCTTCAATGAATTTTAACTACGAGGAGGTAAATCCCAAATGTTCATCTTTATGAATGGCAGAAATGAACTTCAAAAGGACATATGAATATTTACTCACTTTACCTCTCAATATTCTTGACCAAAAATTGACTATTCTGCACTTCACATGATTCAAAATCAATCCTCGCCCAGTCTCTCCATAAACCATACAGTCTGGGGTACATGAACCTACAGATAATAAAGTTCTAAGGAATTTCCTATGGAAAACTTCAATCTGCTTTATATCTTCATATCCCCAGACTTCACTACCATACAATAAGATAGGCAAAATCAAATGGTCAAATAAATGACACTGAATATCAACTGACAACTGCATTTGCTTAACTGTACTCCAAGATAAACAAAATCATATACCACATCTACTTTTTCTTGACCATATGTAAAATTTGGTATCTTCCTAATTTTCCCTCTGGAAAAAATCATTATTTTAGTTTTACTTGCATTGACTGTTAGGTGCCATGTATTACAATATCCTTGTACTGCATTCAGCGCTACTTGCAATTCGCCAGGGCTTTCTGCCAAAATTATTGTGTCATCAGCATACAATAAGCAAATCAACTTTGAAAAAAACTCCAACTCCTCACCCTGTAAGGTATTGCATATTTCTTCACTTAACATTTTCAAGCCAGGATGAAATTTTGCAATATGTTCTTGAAAGTCATTTAAGTAAACAGCAAACAGCAGTGGTGAAAGGTTTTCTCCTTGTCTAACTCCTACGTTACAAGTGAAATATCAGACATCGTGCCGTTGGCAGAAATACAAGACTTCGCGCTTTTGTACAAGTTTTTAACAACATTTAGGACTTTCCCATTCACACCTATTTTTAACAATTTAAACCACAAAAACTTCCTGTCAATTAAATCAAATGCTTTTTTATAATCAATAAAAGCACAATATAAGCGTTTCCTTTTCCGTAAGTAAAAATCGACAATAGTCTTCAAAACAAATACATGATCAATGGTTGAATAATTTGAACGAAATCCAGCTTGTTCCTCACCTAACATATGATTACTATCAAGAAAGCTAGAAATTCTATCATTCAAGACTGAGGTAAACATTTTACCAAGGCAACTTAGCAAGGTAATCCCTCTATAATCATCCGGATAATTATAGAGGGATTACCTTGCTAAGTATATATATATATATATATATATATATATATATATATATATATATATATATATAAAATTCTCTCACTCACTCTCTCTCTCATCGTGTCTCTTTCTCTTTCTATTTCTCTCTGTCATTATATTTCGCTTTTCACTCTTTCAGTCCTTGTTTCTCTCACCACAAACTATATATATATATATATATATCACTCTCTCTCACTGTCTCTATCTCTGTCACTCTCTCTCTCTCTTACTCATTCTCCCCTCTCTCCCCTTTTCTTTCTCTCACTCTCATTGTCTTTCGATATTTCACTCTTTCAGTCATTGTTTCTTTCTACCCCCTTCCAATCCCAGTCTCTCTCTCTCTCTCTCTCTCTCTCTCTCCCTCCCATCTTTTCTCTCAAGGAGCCATAAATGATTGTTAAATGTTAATGGTTATCGCACGTGATTTTCAATTTAATTCGTACTTTCGACTAGGTCACCTAGAACCAACATGAAATCGATAGTCTGAAACCAAATGCCACCCTTCAATATCATAAAAACGACCAGGTATCAATGCACTCACCTCATATTCCAAAGCAATATTATATTTAGACAAAGTCAGAAATGGTTTGTGACAATGAGTATGCAGGTAGTAAAGGGAAGAGAAACTAAAAGCAAGAGCACAAATATGGGTGGGGCCATGCGGAGAGCTTAATTTATGCGTATTCACATTTCGTTTGTTCACCTGTCAGGAAGGCGGATGACATTGATATTGTGCAAAGAAAAAGTATATATTTTTCAAAGCGAAGTTATTTCAGTGGAGAGGGATGAGAAGGGATTGAGTTAATGGTGAATTTAGTTTATTTGCGATCGCTTTCACATGCATGGCACGCGACACAACTCATTTCTGCAAGAGTTTCATCGTTGATGCCTTCTGCTACTTCGAGATGTCCTAGAGAGATTGTTGTGTAGTTTCTGCTTACTGAATACATCGATTATAAGGTGAGTAGGATAAGAAAGATAAAATTTCTATTGTGAAGAAAGGGCATTGTCAAAAGGAATGTTTGTGAAATGATTATTTCAAATAATTTGCTTGTAAAGCAGTTTTTAAAGATACATATCAGAACAAAAGTGTTTGTTCTGCAGCATATAATCTTATCATTAACATATATAATTCTTCTTTTACATGTGTTCAGTGAATGAAGTTTAGTAAATAATAGTTTTTACAAGTTTGAAAGCCTCTTTTTCAATTATAGTTTATCAAAACGGTGATTTGCTGCCTATATAATACCTATACAATAACGAGATTTTCAATTAAAGGTACACCTACTACATGGCGTGTACGTGTGAGTGTGCTCGTGTCTGTTAATAGGGCAACTCTAGGGTGTGCCTTTCATGAAATATCTCGTTATCGGTATCGTATGTGACCAGCCCTTTACTAAAATAGTGAATCCAGTTGTCGAGTCTTAGACTTATTATTCATGTCAAAGTTCAATTCATCTTTTTTTCATATGATACCATATATGTAATTATATTGTCATGCATGAATGAATTTGAAAGGTTTTAAGGGAGTCAGTCAGAAGTAATGAAAAGTGTAATTCCATTAGGTACAATGCAAAGGAACAAAACAAAACAAGTGATAAAGACGCATAGCAAATGAGAGTGATAATTCACAATGTTTCCTTATTTCAACATGTATGCAATCTTGAATGAGATAGGAATCCAAAATTTGCCCCATTGTCCTTTCAAATAACCGCCTTGTCTGTGTGTGCTTGAGAAAGCAGAGTGTGATTCAATGAATGGTTATATATATTCATTGCGTATACGATCAATAATATATCCCACTCTCGTGTGCAAATCAATGTTTACATTGCTGGTTTAAAATTGTTTAAGTTCAATGATCCCAGGCTCTGTCATCACAAATTGTGGTATCATATGAAAGGGGATAGAATTCCTCTTTTTATGATGTATTACAATAAATCAAGTTATGTCTATTTTTCCGATATGTTGCTGGAGAAAGTTGGGTTCCCTTTTTAAAGAAACACACTGTATATGGGAAAAACTGCACAAAAAAATTGAGCTGAATTAAGTAAGCACATATTGGTTCGTATTGTGCTTATTCAGCTAAACCCGTCGCCTGGTCTAAAGTCATATTTAATCAAAAGAAAACTTAGACTTCGGTCTAACTTCATTTATTGAAACTCGACTATTGACCAAGGAACAGGTTTGAATTTTAGCAGAATGCAGGGCATTTTGTCAAAAAAACAAAAACAAACCCCCCCCCCCAAAAAAAAAAACCAACCCACATATTTTTTAATGTTGGTACCCTACACCAGCGTCTTATCTAGCCAATGCTTGATGTTAATGGTATGTATAATTTGTTCACAATGCGACCCAAGGCCATTTACTCTACTCGCTTACAGAAAAAAAAAATGAAATGAAATTGTATTATTTTCGCAAGCATATTTGTGGTATAAGTTTGAATCGTCCTACTTTTCTCATAGCTCTCTTTCTTGTAGTCGTCCATTTCCCTGAAAAAAAAGAGGAAAGAAACGAAAATAAGAAAGTAAGAAAGAAAGAAAGAAAAACAAAAAAGAACATCCATCTCTAGTGCATATGGAAGGGGTTTTGTTTCGCAATGCTGTATCCTTCTTACCTTCCTCAACCCAACGTAGTAAAAGTAAAAGTATAAAATTTCCCTATATGGTAACTGCATCTTTGTTGAAATATACTGTAGTTAAAACTTCATTTAGTGTAGAGACAACCAGTTTATATGATGGAATATTTTACACCAAACTTCCCACCGTTTGGCTGTAGTAGATGTATATTACAAAATGATATTTATGACTTTTTATTTCGTAACAGATTGCTGACGTGACCAATTCATGATATTCACATGAATTGCTCTTTGTGTTTTTACGCGTCAAGGCAAGAGAGGAAAGAGAGCCAGGGCCATTTAAGAGCAGGTAGACCCTTTTTATTCCAATCAGTACAAACATAAGAACTGATAGTTCTGCGATTCTGAAACAAATCTAAATTCACATACATTAACGAGGCATATCTACCACGATGGCTAGCGAATCCACGGACTTTTTCACATTTAATGCATCAAGTAAAGATCCAGATCTCGTGAATGAAACGGCAACCTCTGATTGGCTGTGGACACCTATCACGTGGTCTTGGTGGATAAGCCTTCAGCTTGTGGTCGCATGTCTTGGTCTTGTCGGAAACCTGTTGGTCTTGCTCGTCTTGTTCCATCGCCGATCATTCAAGAAGCCTACCGATATTCTGATCGGTGGACTAGCCGCTGCCGATTTCATCACTTCGATTTTTATGATTCCCCAGCCGAGGCTATCAGGCGTACCTGACACAGTTCTAGGTAATGTAGCGTGCAAGCTTGTGTACTCTTCGATATTCCTCTGGATATCCGTCAGCTCATCGGTCTTCACCCTTACAGCTATAGCCATCGAACGATACATTGCGGTCGTCTATCCTGTCAAATTCAAAATTTGGGTAACACCGAAACGCCTGATATATTGGTTTTTGGCAATCTGGCTGTTGTCTTTCGCGCTAAACTCTCGCACGTTCGGGACTACGATGGTAAATAGCACAACAGGGAAATGCAGCGTGAATTATAGTCACTATTCCGTTCAGATCCTTCTAGGAATCATCGTCTTTCTTATAAGGTTCATCTTTCCTACTATCATCATGCTTGCGTGTTACTCTCTCATTACGCGCTCTTTACATCAACGGTCCAAACGATTTCAACCGAAGACAATCAAGACGGTAGACTCGCGTTTGGAGACTCAAAATACAGGTCCGTCGCAGAGTCTTCTCGTCGCTCGCAGCAAGGTCATCAAGCTCATGTTCGTCGTCATCATCACCTTCATCGTCTGCTGGGCAGCTGATAGCATCGGCCTCCTAGCCTACAACATGAGATTGGTCGGACGATGGTATCTCTATAGTAACTTGTATCACGTCTTCGTCATTGTGGCTTTCTTTAACACGTGTGCTAACCCACTCATCTACACCGTCAATTATCCCGAGTTTCGTTTGGCAGTGCGGGATCTCTTCTGCGGAGCGCAAGATGTCCGAGGATCACTATTCGGAAAGGATCCCGAACAGGGCGCAGAGAACAACAGTCACAGTGACAAGGAGAAGAAATATACTCAAAGTAGTTCTTTAAACAATATTTGAAATATCAGACTCAGGTCCCATGTATAGCTGATGTTGCCTTTGTCGTGATCATATCTTTAAGGAAAGGAAAATACGTAAAATTTACCTATTAATAGTTTAATTTTTCGATTGATTTTTCATTTCATGAATCACAGATGTAAATAAAATTATAGGAACTAAATAAACATTGCACCGTTTTTCTTATCTATTTATTGTTTATATTTTATATTTTATTTATTTTTATTCTTTTACTAAAACAGACATCCATTGCACTGGTAGTTTGTTGTCAGAGAGCCAGAAATGTGTTTAATGTATGTTAAAGGATGTGAATCAGCGCCTTCTGGATCTTAGTTTTGCGCTTTAAGATGGCGTATAGGCCGATTTGTGCAAGCTTATAACCTTGTATAAGTTGTCTTTATACAACGGTAGATACATGTAGATAAAAAAATTCGGTAGAAGGTCTCAGTTCAAGAGTGCAAAAACTTGAAAATTAATTTTCGAGGAATTGTAATACATATTATGGACAATAAAGACTAAAAAGAAACAATGGCGGGCCATTCTATAATGTCGAGTGTAGTGAGTCTGATGTAGCGCTGGAATCAATGATTCCGTAACAAAACTAATCTGGCCAGTATAATTTGTCCTCGAAGTCACAATCGATTTTATCCTCAGAATTCTTTGGTCCGATCTGTTTCAGCAGATATTGTTGCTTTTGTGACCAAAATTCAATTTTTTTAATTAGCTTGTGAATACCCAACGAATGTCATTTAAATATATATATACATGTATAAGCTGTTATTACGGTAATACGTAAAAAAAAAAATCCTTTTTTCACCCTCTGCTTTTTTATTAAAATGAACCATTTCGTCCTTTCTTCTTCCCCCTTTCTGCTCATTTTTCAACTCTATTGCATATTGTGTAAATTGTAAGGATCTTGCTTTCTTTAAAACGACGTCAATTCAGGCTCTTGCTCATAACGACCAAGTTTTCTCTTTACAGTCTCATTTCCTATGCCGAAAGCATTCTTAATGTAAAATTTATTGAAAAATAATAAAAATCAAAGATGGAAAGGATTTTTGAAAAAAATTATATACGTTTTTAAATTGTCCATTTAAACAATGATGAGCATATGACCGCGAGTTTTATACGCACTACTAATTTTGATAGAGAATGGTTATAATGATAATTCATGCCAAAATCTGTTAATAATGTTTCAGGAAAACAATCCAAAAAGGAAAACTCTACCTTTAAGGGCTCCTTCAGACCAACTATAAAAGCATTTAGAAGTGACATATGCCACATTGCCCACATTTCAAGGAGCGTAATAGGGCATGAAATTGTTGTGAATATGAAAGTAGATTTTCATCATTTTAATTGCCTCTTTTTTTTTTGCATGGGGTTTTTGTTGTTATCATGAAGGAAATTTACTGTGGGATCTACGTAGATATAATGATGTTATGGATACTTATGAAATGTAATTAAGTTAAATTTTTATGTGTTAGTTGATATTTATAGTTATGTTTTTAGTATAATGTGAAACATTAAATCGGTAATAAATGTCACATGTATAATATAAATTAGTGGCAAGACGTGATGTCTTAGAAAGTATAAATGATCACAACCCCGTTATGCTATTTCGTTGCTTTCTATATACGTATATATATAACATATAGTATACAACTTTTTAATGTTTGCTTTTCTGTATCATCTTGCTGCTCAGAGCACTTTCTTCTCTGCCATGTTGTTCTAAACAGTTAGATTATTATTTGAAAGGCATGCTGATTATGATCAACTTTACGTTTCATTTATGATTTCTAAAAAATTACAATTTTAAGGCAAATGCTTGACTTGAATTTTATAATGACGTACGTTCTCGTAGTTTAGCTAAACACAGACAAACATAAAATCTAGATTTTCTTAATTTGTTCCTACTCATCGCCTTTGTTCTTGCCTCCTTTATTGTTCGTTTGACTATCTGTTATATCAATAAATATCACGATAATGAATAATCAATGATTTTGAAATATGGGGTGCAGTCATAGGAGCAATGTTGAGAGAACAAGATGTTATTGTGTTGTTTTTGTTTTAGTTCGTTTGTTGTTTTTTTTCTTTGCGTGGGTGGGTTGGTGCACCTAATGGTGTTTATACCTTCTCTCATTTCCATGGTGCAAATAAACTTGTGTAGTACGTAGTCTACAGTAAAGATCAAAGAATGGAGACGAATCAAACGAAACTTTGCTGATGTTTCGACATCCAATATTGATTCTCTTCATGCACGTTTTGTTAAAATAGAAGAGCACCTAAGATTTGATTTGCTTCGAGAACAGACGCATTCATGTCTGAGCACTTTCTTTACTTCGAACCCATTTTTTAAAATTCGAATTAAGTTTCCTTCGAATTTCGTGTAATTTTTCACCTTTTTTGTATCTTCGATTTTTTTAAATATACATTTTCTTGGGAGTCATTGCTTTTTACCGCTTAATATTCAACCGTCATGCGCAACTCTCTTGTATTGTTCTTATTGCCCTATTTAAAAAAAAATCAAACTCTTTTGTGGGCATATTCTGATCTCTTCTACTTAGTCAGCGACGGAAATAGAACTTCTTATTTTTTGCTTTACTTGATAGAATAATTGCCATAACCTTTAGCATGTTTAGCGATGTATGGAAACCTTTCTTATTCTTGTTGATATATATATATATATATATATATATATATATATATATATATATATATATAAAATCGAAGTTCTGCTCGGAGATTAAATGTCAATCGCAAACAATAAATAAAGACACTCCGTAAACAAGTAGGAAGTAGGAATTTTCACCTTAGGGCTTTATTAATATATATATATATATATATATATATATAAACAACAGAAAGCATAATTTTAGCATGTGGCAAAATATTTCACAAACTTGTTATAAGACTTTGTCTGACAAACCTCTCCCTTCAAAATGACAGAGCAACACTTGGCCTACATTTATTTTCTTATCAAGTTTTCGTTGCTTGTATGCAACGCTTTTCTTATTTCCTTCTTCAGTTTTGTGTATTTTACTATCGGGCCTATTTCATTTCTTCGCTTTTCTCTCATCTACATATTTTCCGTCATGTGCGATTGTTAGTTTCCCCTTCTTTATCTCGTTAAATTTTTTTTACTTTCAAGTAGACATGTACATGAATACCATTAGACTAGTCGAATTTGATTAGAGCGGTATACGAGCGTCACATTTTTTTGCATCCATTAATTTTCAGTCAGAAATTTGAAAGATGCATTATTCTGACAGTTATGAAGGCTATGTAGCACATACAGGGGTCCATGAATGATCAATTCTTCAAATTTGTGACTCGTATCTGAAGAAATCAATCCAAGAACGAAAATGACTGTCCCTTTCCTGTGTGCATGGTATGAAATTAGTATCGCATTTAACAATTTTTACCGGAGTCCATATTATGTTTATAACGATGAATGATTAAAAGTGCGTTCATGGGCATAATTTGTTTCAATTCATATAATAGCTGTGGTATTGTAAAATATGTTTTTAATACTATCTAATCCTATTTTACGCGATTCATAATGTTTATCACGTCTTAAAGTGGCCGCATTGCGGGCCATACATAGGTGGAAGGATGATTGTGAATATCACACACATATATCATTACCAAACAGTAGTAAATTTATGCATTCTGTGAAATAGTTTGTCTGATGTTGGTCGTTATAAACGTTAACCCATGGCCTACTGAAACCGCATGGGCCCTGTATTAAGTCTATGGGATTGAGAGAATTCAGTAGTCAGTGGGGTAATACCCAAGTTACACCCACGAGACCGACACCTGAACAAATGAAAAAAAAATCATTACATTTCCTCGAATGGCCAAGAATTTGTCGCTTTGGAGTTGGTGGGGAGTCGGTTTGGCGGTGTGATTAAGGTGTAAGTATACATACTCTCTCTAAAAAAAAAAAATCGAGTGATCACTGACGTCACTCCCCGGGGGAATGAAAATAGAGTGAAAAGAGAGTGAAACTCCAGTCTTTTCCGTTTAAATACCCCTCGATAGTCACTCGATATTCACTCCTAAAACAAGTGATCACTGACGACACTGCCGGGGGAGTGAAAACATAGTGAAAATTTACTCTTTTTTCAAAAAGATAGAGACAATAAATATAGATAATGGCCGGAATTCACGAAGGAGGTTTTTAATTTAACACATGGTCTAAATCATGATATTAAACTCTCTTTCTCTCTCTCTCTCTAAATATATATATATACACACACACACATACACACACCCATGTACGGTGTATTTGGGAGACACTTTAACAGCTTTGGCAACTCTTGCGGAAATAATATAATATTATAGAAATGAAAATGAGAGAATAATGGTTTCGTAGCTTAAATCAAAGTTCCCCAGAGCTGTCCTCCCTTTTTGAAATTTTTGCAAAGGTTGAAAAAATGTCTCCACCTGGCCCGTCTAAGCCAACGGCCTGGGTTCGATTCCCGATGGAGACATTTTTTCAACCTTTGCAAAAATTTCAAAAAGGGAGGACAGCTCTGGGGAACTTTGATTTAAGCTACGAAACCATTATTCTCTCATTTTCATTTCTCATAATCATATATATATATATATATATATATATATGTAGAGAGAGAGAGAGAGAGAGAGAGAAATGTTCCTCGAACAAAACGCTGGTGGTCACTCATATCATAATTGTTTTAGTGGAAGGTATAGTGAAATAAATTGATCACTATGAGATGGTCACAAATCGAAAGCTTGATAAATAAAGGAGGGTAATAAAAGCTGCGACCGTCTCATAGTGATCATTTATATCTTTCAATATATATATACACACACACACACACACACAAATAAAGGAGGATAATAAAAGCTACATATATATATATATATATATATACATATATACACACACAAATAAAGGGTATAATAAAAGCTATATATATATATATATATATATATATATATATATATATATATATATATATGTATATATATATATATAATTGTGAAAAATGAAATGAGTGTATAATGGTTGCGTAGCTTAATTCAAAGTTTGCGTAGTTTAATTCAAAGTTTCCACGAGAGTTGCCAAAGCTATTGTGTGTGTTATTTCCTTACAATTATATATATATATATATATAATCATTCTATTGCCTGCTTATTTGGACATGAGGACATGCGCGTATTAAATACGCTTATGGAGGTTTAAACCATGGTTTAAGATAAACCTCTTCCGACAATTCTGACCAATGAGTGAGGGTGATGGGAATTATCTACATTATTTACAGTGCTTGAATAACTTTGCTTGATTCGTGTAACAGACCTACATTCGACCTCTTTAAAATGATTACCCTCTTCTATGTATCCATATAAAATTCGGTTTCAAAACGTGACCGAAATTAGAAAGTGATTTACAATGCTTCATGTATTCCTACGAACTAAACTTCGTTTATGTCTTTAAACTACTTGAAGACACGTATCTTTATCTTGTCAGTTATTAAGTGCTCTGCACTGTGCTTCCCCTGTTGTTGTATCGAATAAGGCGCATTACAGTGCTCGGTATAGTGTTTGCATTGAGCTAGCAATCATCGATCTCGTGGTGTAATTGATGAAACGTTACCGTACATTTTCCAAGTAGGCCTATCTCTAGAGAACGGATTCATCCACTAACAAATAGATATGACGTCATCGTTGAAGACATCTCAGTTTGGTCTGTTTCTGTGCACTCTCGCTTTCTCTCTGTTTCCATTTACCTCTCAGTTTCTCTAACTCTTTCCACAATGAGTTTCAACTGTTAATCCAATCTTTATCAAATTGTCAATTTTCCCACTTTGTGTTTCATTTATTTGTTCCATCCAGTCTCTTGAGTTTACCTTATCGCCCGTATATTACTCGCCTTCATCCTTTCTTTGTCGCCCTTTTCTTCCCCTCCTCCCATTCACACACCTTGCTCTGTGTACGAAACCTCTTTCTTATCTATTCTTTGCAGGATAATTCAAACATAAAATATTTCCTTAGAAGTACCAATCTCCGCACCTCACTCTGCCATCCAGGGCGTATGAGGCAGGGGTGGGAGAGGGGGAAGGGTGCTGCAGCCCCCAAGAACTTTGAAATTGCCAATATTCGGGCAATCGGCACCTCATTTCTGGGCAACCGTTATCTCCTATTCGGGCGGCGAGGTAGTCCTTTGGCAGTTTTGATAGTTAGTATAATCAATTTTTATAATTTTATCCACCCCCCAAAAAAAATACAATGTCACCTTGGAAACCCCTCAAACCTTTCTGTCTAGTTCTCTCTCACCCTCTATATCGTGCGCTCTCTCCCTCACAAACACACACACACACTTTTTTTTTTTTTTTCTTTTCATAATTTTTTTATTCCTTGATTCAGTTTTTCAAAACGAATAATTACAAATTAAGCATTAATTACACAATATAATTCAACATGGCAATAAACACAATACAAATTATATATTTCCATAACGTGCCATCCATAAATAAACAACAATAGTACAATTTAACTGAACAAGGTACACACGCACACACACCCACTCACATACACACACGCACCCCCACTAGCCCTTTTCTCTCACTCTCGATCTCTCTCACACACAAGCACACAACCACATATTCTCTTTATCTCTCTCATCCCACACACACTCACTCACACACGCCCAAACCCCTCAACCCTTTCATCCCAGTTTTCCCTCATTCTCTATATCGCGCGCTCTCTCTCTCTCTCTCTCTCTCTCTCTCTGCCTTCCCTACCCAGGGACATCGAACTATAGAGGATCTGGGGGAGGGGGTCGGTTCTGACGCAAATATGTAACTGATGTGTGCAGTTCGCAAGTTTGTAAATATTTAAACATTTTTTATACTCCTGTCGGTTCTTTTAATTTTGACACGCTTCCTTTTTGGCTTGGAGGCCCCTTTCTCCCCATACCTTGCCTGCAAACAGTCATTACCAACACCCCTCATCTAAAATGTTCTGGCAACGCCCCTGCTCCTCCTCGTTCCCTCCTACCTCTCTGTCTCCATCTCTCCGTGCCTGTCTCCGGCTTCTTAGTACCCATCTCCTTTCATTCGTTTGCCCCATCAGTGCTTGTTAGCATCATTCCCGTGGCTCCCACTGTGATTACGCTCAGCTACAAGCAGGTTTGCTTAGCTGTCCAGGAAATCTGTACTCCTCCGCTCATCATCCTCAGTCTGCCCTCATACATCCATCAATCCGTGGCCATGGTGGTCTCTACAATGTCCTTCCTGTAACAGTATCTATCATATGCAGGGTGAGTAGAACTTTATCTAAAGCACCTTTGATATGACATTAATCTTCACTAGTATCCGTGAATTTAATGTTTGACTTTTAATACTGTTAAAATCACATAATCGGACATCATCTTTTTTCTTTTACACGCAATAAAATTGAGAATGTGTAAAGCATGATATTGTATTTTGTTTTCTTTGTATTTAACTTGTCATGCCTGTTAAGCGCATAGAGAGACATCCCGGTTTATTATGCGCTATGTAAATTGATCTTTATTAATATTATTACTAATTGCCACTCTATACCCAGGTTAAGTAAAACGGTATCTTGTATATAGGAAGAAATTCATTGAATACCTGAGCGGGGTATTAACACATGTTTTCAGAGCTTTGCATCCTCAGGAAAAACGGCTTTATAAATTATTTTCATAATTGATTTTCTTTCTGCATTAAAGGCATTTCTCGGTACATTATTATTATTGTGTAAAAGTTTTTTTTACGGGCTTTGCTAGGATTGTTTAGTTCTGTCCCCAGGTTCTGTCCTAATTTCATTATGGGAATATTTTGTATAGAAGTATATTCTTCTTTATATTGCACATTTGATTCAAGCGGTACTTACGTTTCTTATAGTTTAAAATGAATCGCAAAAGTTTACTTGAGAGCATTAATTTCAGTCATTTTGTTCAGAAATATACATGTCCACTTAAACATAAGGAGAGCAGTGGTTTTAGCGATTTGGACAAGCGTAGCCAGCGAAAATATAACTGTTCATATCTACACCACAACAGGAAAGTATATTCGATTCAATTTAATTCAGTTCAAAGTAACGTTTATAAGCATGCTTGAAAATATGGACATGCTAGAAAGCGGAGCTTGTGTGTTGAATTTGGCAATACAGATAACTTTTTTTATAACATTTGATTGTGCGTCTTTTGAAATGAACAAGGGTAGCCAGCTAAAAATTTAACTTTTCATATCCATACCACAACAGGTAAGTATTATTTAAATCAATTAAATTCAAAGTAACATATATAAGCTTCCTTGATAATATCATGCTAAAAAGCAGAGCTTGTGTGATGAATTTGGTAATAAAGATACTTTTTATAAATCTGATTGTGCTCCCTTTGAAAGACTCCACGACACCGTAGACAATGATTAGACGTATCAGTTTGGAAAGTACTCACAAAGAAGCGCCACTATAATTATGTGCAAATGCATGTATGGAAAATTTGTCTAAATCCTTCACTGTGAAATGATGGAAAGGCATCGTTAACGTTATAATGAGGTTTATTACCGAGTTAAAGTTAATTCATGAAATGGGAGCCGCTGAACGAATGTGTGTGTGTGTGCGCGCGTGTGAGTGTGTGTGTGTGTGTGTATGTGGGTGTGTGTATCATGTACATGTATGTCTCACTCAGCATACAGTATCTAAAGGCAAGATCTACAGCTAATCTTCAATTCTGGTGATGAAGGAAACAAATACCAGATTCAAACCAAACTTAACTGAAACTAAATATTCAATACTGTAAGTTACTAATCTATGAAAGAAATATGGAAGACCAGAGTAATGAGCAAAAAAAAAAAAAAAAAAAAATTGATATAGTCATTCTTTCCGCTTGTCAAGTAAAAGCGTGATTCAATTAATGTGAGTTCTGTCATGTTTTCCTTAGTATTTTGAAACTACACTGAGTTCCAACATCAGAACACAATAATATCAAGTATCATTTTTATTTAAAAAAAAAGAATGAGCAAATAGAGGACAAAAACTAAGTCTTCAACGGTTATACGGAAGTCTTTTTTCACATAAGTCTTTACAAACTATTTCCAATTTGAATACTAAAATAGAATTGTAATACAAATATTTTAAATAAAGCGGTTTAATAAGAGAATTCGGAATTGTCATAATACTTGATCACTTCTCATTAGTATTCTTTCAAATTTGGTATTTTTGTCTTAACAAGATTAACGGAATGACTTATTCGCGTATTTCATTTACCGCTGACAATAATCATAATGATTTAATCAAATATGGTATCTAAGACAATACATTTTTCATGGGTGCTCTCTGTTTTAATCATATTTATACTCTTTAGTGCAGCAATCCCGTATTTCTGAAAAGCAAATCGAAATGTTAAGAAATGTGATCTTGTGTCTTTCCGTTAACATAGAGTTGCCCTTTAAATGAAAAAAAAAATGAAAGTGGTTGCATTGTCCACTAATTTATTCTCAAATGATTTCAAAACATATAAAAATGCAATTAAACAGATCTTTTTATTCATGTGTTAAAATAGAAATTTGATTCTCTATATTTCTTTCTATACTTAGTTATTGTCGTGAATGCACTTGCAGAAACATGTGTCAAAACTAACCGTATAACCTTTGTAACAGAAATATATTACTACGCGTTGTCACTTTCAAGCTCAAATGCTAGATATTACCTACAATGATAACGCTTATCAACATGGTAAACAAGTAGAATTCCAGCTTATTTGATTCTTTCACCAACTTCAAAGATGACCTACTGTCATCCTCAATGTTCTTTTGTTTCAATCCTTCAATCGATTTTAAAACGATAAAAATTAGCATCCACGGAGCGTCCAAGTGTCAAAACGAACTCACACACTAATGAATTTCCGTTGAAAGCTGCTCTCACCGGCCCGGTGAAAGGTAGTGTTTCCCACTTGTAATCAGCAAAAAAGATTTAATGAAACAAAATCAGTCCAGACTTTTATGGGATGCAAAATTAGCTTGAACGTAGGGTCCGAGTAAAATGTGTCTGAAAGAAAAGGACGTATTAGGAAATTGTAGGTATTTTTTAAGCGTACACTCTAAGTGTTGAGTACGATTTTACCCAATATTAAGTAAAAATGGAACATGCATATTTGTTGGTAAATCTTACCCAATATTTGTTAAAAATAGTCGGTAAAATGTTACCAAACAAGTGACAAGTTGCAGAGTGTAAGTGTTCTCAGAAAAAAGCTTTATATATTTCACTGCTAATGAATTTTGACTTCCAGTAACTACAAATTGGAGCTAGGCCGTGTGCTAATATTTCACAAACATATATGTATAAAACACCGGTATGATGGTATAAAGCTAAATACCTGTATGACGTCACTCACAGCAAATATACGACCATTTTTAAAAATATAAAATCTCTGCGATAAAGAAAAAAGATTCATGCACCTCCGTAAATATGAATTAAATAGAAAGTGTTATAAGTTGCGATTATTTTCACAAACTTTTGCAATGTCTAATAGTAAACTATCATAGCAAACTATAGTAATATTTGCGATCGCCTACTGTTTACTGCGACAAAATCATAAAATTAATCATAAATATTGTTAATCATGATTATTAATTAGATCATGATCTTATGAACGAAGTAAGGATGAGGTGAATACATTCCCGCTTTTAAGAAGTTAATCATAATTTACAAATAGAAAAGTGACATAATTTACTGTATAAAAACTTGCAAGTGAAACTCCTTGTTTTAAATCACAAACTTCTTATAAATTGAAAGGAAACCAACAACCAACATTATTTCCTTGTTTACCAGATAGAAGACTAAGATTACTCTAGGCTTTCCCCTCCGATATATTGCTTTGCAAGTGACTTACAAACATTTATAAGGCCTTATCAATCTGCGCCATGATTTCATTATTTTTGTCATCCTATCCTGATTTCTATAATCACTATTCCTTGAATAATCCCAGGTTTATCGTCGACGACTATCAATCATCCAATTATCTTATCGGGAACACTAACATGGGCCATCAATCCAAATTGTCGTGAGAATATACAGGGTGACCCATACAAATTCCATGAGCGTTTATTCTGCGCATTGTCATAATGCTAGTATTCACTATCAATGCAATTTTAGGACGAGTGTTTTGTAAGGGAATATCCTAGAGACTTGATTTGAATTAATACAGTTATGACAAATAAACTAGTTATATATTTTTTGTATGATTTACTCCAAACACAGTAAATGAAAAAGGAATATATAACAAAGTACATTAATGGAGGCTGAGCGCTTCACAACAAACGTTAAAATGAAATTAGTTCTAATCTTAAGGGGCACTTTCATAATTTTTATGCGAATAAAATTTTCATTTCAAAATCTTATTACTTTCCTTTGCCTGTATGGGCATATCATGAAACATTCACATGAATTTCATTATGATTTTAAGGGCACATTTATTTGTGAAGAAATTTTTAAAAATCCCATAGGAAGGAATTCCATACCATTAGGTCGAAAGATTGATCTATGGCCTAATGGTTGGTATTCGAAAATAGACAAGGAGATTTTGATCACCCTATATCATTACATTACAAGCATCGAGATTGTAGGTTGATGGAACTTGAGGATGTGGAAGATTAAAATTATCGAGGCTGATAGCGTATCGTCAATCAGGTTAAATGAAACAAGATAACACATTTGAAACACCAGAAGTGTAAATTTTAT
This sequence comes from Heliocidaris tuberculata, assembly GCA_025618425.1. Lineage (NCBI taxonomy): Eukaryota > Metazoa > Echinodermata > Echinoidea > Camarodonta > Echinometridae > Heliocidaris > Heliocidaris tuberculata. Next base: position 3,967,513 of record CM046849.1, read on the forward strand.
GTTGGGTAATAGTAATATTTTGAAATAAACATCCATTTGATATTTTTGATTGATAATGATACATATATAGGTTTTGGTTTTGTTCCACTGCGTTTTGCCGAAACGGATAGGGAAAACGGAGAAAACAAATATTTGAAGGATGACCACTGTCCTTCATAATATCCAACACGTTTCTGGAGGATTTGCAAAATTTATCCGTTTTTATACTATGTACACTTGTTTCAAAAGAGCATTTAGCAATATGTAAATCAGCTGAGTATTTTTGAATATGAAGAGGGTGGGGGGTGGGGGATGGAATATATTTAAACAAAAACAAAACAAAACAAGCTAAGTGATAAATTTCATATTTTTTCTACACTCATAAATGTATCCATTAATACTTTTACAATTTGATACATAAGTAAATCAGGACCTTTTTTTCTTGACTTAGGAGATTCTTTGACATACGCGACGTCAACTTGTGCGGAGTTGACTGTATATGAAAATGAGCATGAAAGCAGAGACCAGCAAAGAAACAGAGCTTGTAGAAGAGCTGACCCGGCAAAAAGTAAATTATAAATCATGCAATGCAGTCTATACCGAAGGTGGTAACAAATCAAGTCCAAATATTTTGCTTAAATCTTATTTTCCTATATTGCTTTCCTATATTCATTTCTTTTGGTACAGGTGCTTGAAATCGAAACAGAAGTGACTTAACAACAGGATTTCATAATACATGCATTTCGACGGGTGTACATCTTGCTACGTCATCAGGCCATTCTATGATTACATTTGGAGACGATGCCATTCAGGCATAAGGACTCTGTGATTGTTCTTGTGGTCGTTCTCGAACCAGTTGTCCACCAACCTGAAGACTGTTGGATCAACAGAGCAGTTCAATAATTAAAAGTTTTTTTTTAATACAGAATATGTATATTTAGTGTGAACTTTCGTTATACAATTGGCCGCAAATTCACCTTGACCAAAGTGTGAGACGCTTCAGGATTCAAGAAAAAGTTGCGTTTTCGAATACCTAATGGAATAGATGTTTGTAAAATCATTGCTAGAACGGACAGGATTTCCAGGGCGCATCAATCATTAAATATAAAACTGTACCAAAGCCGCAATGGAGCAATATTCCGATTCAATGCAAATCCCAATAGAAATAGATCACGTGAACTCAACCAATACTACTAATTGGTCGTGGACACCAATCACGTGGTCCTGGTGGATAATCATCCAATTAGTTTTGGCTATTTTGGGTATCTCGGGTAATCTTTTAGTTCTCCTAGTTTTATTCCATCGTCGATCATACCGGAAACCTACCGATATTCTGATCGGTGGATTAGCCGCGGCCGATTTCATCACCTCGATCTTCATGATTCCCCAACCGAAGCTATCGGGTGTTCCCGATACCATTTTGGGTGAGATCGCATGCAAACTAATATACTCATCGATCTTCTTATGGATATCGATCAGCTGTTCTGTATTCACTCTAACCGCCATCTCGATAGAACGATACATCGCTGTGGTCCATCCATTCCAATTCAAACATTGGGTTACATCTAGAAAAATAATAGTATGGTTTGTAATTATCGGGTTAGCAGCGGTCGCGATCAACAGTCGCACGTTCGGAACCACCTGGGTCGACGGTGAGCAGGGGAAATGCATCCACAGATATAACATCCAGGGCGTTCAGACATTTTCTGGAATCATGGTATTCCTGGTCTTATTCATTATCCCCACCGTAATCATGCTCGTGTCTTATTCCCTCATCGCCCGCAGTCTCCGTTTACGGTCCAGGCTCTACAAGCCCCAAAATGGCGTCCAAAACAGCGGCCAACTTAGTGGTCCATCTGATAGTCTCCTCATCGCTCGCAACAAGGTCATCAAGCTCATGTTCGTGGTTATCGTCACTTTCATAGTCTGTTGGGCAGCAGATAGCGTCGCTCTCCTGGCATACAACATGAGATGGGTAGAACGTTCCTACCTGTATAGCCCAGTATATCATGTCCTTGTTGTAATGGCTTATTTCAACACGTGTGCAAATCCACTCATATACGCCGTCCATTACCCGGAATTCAGAAAGGCCGTCAAGGACCTATTCTTTGGGTCTAAGGCTGTCAGGGCTTCCCTGTTCGGAAAAGACTACAATCTGACCACGAGGGGCAAGGCCTATGTCAATGCTATTGTCTGAAAAGATATTTAGAGCTCCACTGTATAGGTCAGGAGCCTGTCCCGAAATAATCACCCCATTTAACCCATAAGATTCGACCCCTTGAAATTACTTAGACCATCTAAGTCATTAACAGAAAGGTTGTCAGCGACACAGAGCCACCGAAAGAGACGCCAAAGTCGGGTCTATTTCACCCCACCTCCTCCATGACGAAAACTTTGTCATTAGGAAGAAGTATGATTGGACATTACAAAACACACACATAAAAAAAAATAACAAAAATTTCCGTCTGGATTGGGTGTCAGACGGCCCCTAAAATTTGGGGTAAATTTTTAGTCGCATGCTACAAAATTTTCACACTTTGATAAATTACAATGAAATGATCAACTGACACTAAATTGCACCTCTCGAAAATATAATACTCAATAATTATGTTATATAAATTTGAACTGAATTGAATAAAACACTTCTGAGTTATCATAGTCAGAAAGTAAAAAAATGCCTTTTATTCACTTGCAGACCGTTTTAAGGGGAAGGGAGGAATCTTTTCAAATTTTGATTCAAAAGGTCTCTGACACCCCCTTTCCGATGTACAGGTGTTATATTTCTGTAATGTACATCCATAGCTCTTCCTTCTGACAAAATTGGTCCTTGGGTTTCAAGGGGGGGGGGGGGGAATTTATCTAAATTTTTAGGGTCCGTCTGACACCCAATCCCGATGGATATTTTTGTCATTTTTTTGTGTTTTGTATTGTAGAATCATACTTCTTCTACTGACAAAGTTTGGGTCAAGGAGGAGATGGGGTGCAGTAGACCCGACTTTTGGGGTCTTTTTTTTTGGGGGGGGGGGGGGCTCTGGGGCTAAACCCGACGGCTACAGTCAGGCTGACAACCTTTTTGTAAATGACTTAGATGGTCGAAGTAACTTTAAGGGGTCAAATCTTGTGGGTAAAATGGAGTGACTATATATTTCGGGACAGGCTCCCAGACTAGCCATCCATTACCCGGAATTCCGACGGGCAGTCAAAGACCTATTCTTTCGGTCCAAGACCGGCAGGTCGTCCTTGCTCGGAATTCACGGACGTTCGCTCACTACACAATGAACTGATCATTTACTACGCATAATAAAAATCAAATTTGCAGCAAGCGCGTAATACATGTATCCTAGTATACATATCATACATACAAAGATTAAACTACAATAAGTTATACATGTAGGAGGAAAATAATCTATGTAATAGACTCTAGTATTATTGATGAATAAATTATTCATATTTTTGCAAAAAAATTTTAAAGTTTGATCTTTATGAAAATCCGTGTAATAGTTATGAGATACTACATGGCATAAATGAAGGACTTGATTTGTTAATTATCAAGCATCTTGATTCGTTCAACCCTTTCCAAACGGATCTGAAATTTAAGGAGTTTTTGGACGGAGTTTTTTTGCTAATAACAGAGAATTGCCGTGTTAGGTGTTCGTGTCAGTGTTGCCGGAACTCACTGGACAGGTTGATTGACGTCATCAAAATAGATGTATTATATTTATGAGCAATCAAGAGGGAAAAAATACTTATATCCAGAATTTATTACGAGCATCAACACCAGGTCCATTGAAATAATGATTTAAAAAAAAGGAAAGGTGTAATTAATCATGACATCAATAATTGGACACAGATGATATTAAACAACAACAACAACAACATTCAAAATGGTTCCAAGCAAGAAATAGAGTCGCGAACGTACGTGGAAAAGGACTACAAACTGACCACGAAGAGAAAGGTCTTTGTCAACGCTATTGTTTAAACATGCTATTGTTGATAGCTCCACATTCAATTGGACTATTCACAGATGTGGAACACTGAACATTGTCAATTGGAAACCTTAAATTCGGTTATGCTGAAGCTTTATGTCTAGCACTCATCGGAGTAAAACGCATTAACAAACAGAACCCAGAGCAGCATGCAAACAATATCAACAAATAATTTGTGAATTTGTGAATTCGTTCATAATTATATTAATGTGCATGATAATTCATTATTCGTGGATTTATTAACAGGTGATCAGTTCTTTATAAATCCTAAGCTACCTTGCAAGGATCTTCAAAGAGAAAACAAGCAAATACTTGAGAGTGACAGCGAGTTTTTCTATTCAAACAATAATGGGGAAATGTTCATAAAAGTAGCAAGACTTTCCTTTTAATTACATGTATTTGATAGCAACTGCAACGGCCAAATTTTTCTTTATTCTATCCATTAGATTTTCTACTAATGAATTTCTTTCACGGAATGTCATACAACCTGATATCTCCCCTAAAACATCACTGATTGCAGGAAACTTACTTTAGTTGTACTGCTACATGACGTGATATTCCACTCATTTCAATCGCAACGTGTTTCATCTGATTATAGCATCGATCAATAAGAAAGCGTGAAATCACTTTTATTTGACTGTCACGGTAGAATGCATGAGCATGCACGTAAATATACAATGTGAGTCAATAAAAGGAAACCCAGATTCAACCCTAAATATCCTTGCAATCAAGTACATATAGATTTAATCAAAAGTTATTCACCTTGTACGTAGCCTATCATGTTTTATTCATATTCAGATCAATAAAATCTGACCATGGACAGCGGAACCAGTGGCGGATGTAGGGGGGGGGGGCAATCCCGGCCCGTGCCCCCCCCCCTTTTGAAGGAAAACAATGCATTGTGCCCCCCCCCCCTTTTAGAACAGGAAACCTTTTTTTTTTTTTTTTTTTTTTTTTTTTTGCTTGTCAGAGAATTATGGAGGGGAACTGGACCCCATAACCCCCCCCCCCCCCCACTGAGCGACTTTTGGAGGGCTGCCAAGACCAAAATAATATGGGTCTCCCTCCAAGTAGTTTCCCAAAGTTGACAATCCTGCATTTGTGTGCCCCCCCCCCCCCTCCTTATACGAAATCCTGGATCCGCCCCTGAGCTGAACAGTAACATTTTTGCTGATTCATGTCAAATTTGCCTCTGCCCAAGTTTTGTGTGAAATGGATGGTCAACCCATGGTCGGTTGAATGGTCTCCATTGCAGTTGAATGCACTTACTTATGATGAAAGTAACTCTTGAACACCATTCATCCCAAACTTGGTAAAAGGTGGCTCTGATGAGCGTTCTAAAAATGGCCAGTGCTCAGTCATTTTTTTCGGTGAACAGACATTATCGATTATCATGACATTGTAATATATTTCAGCGATATCACTTGTGTTTTCAAAAAAAGGTATTGGGGCTTGAATGTGTGTTTCTTTTTTTGTTGACTCACACTGTGTCGCGATGTGTTCACCCCCTATACACCTTTTGCTGCATAAAACGTCTATAATTCAATTAGCTAAAATGCATAATTCATTATTGGATTCTTTCATGAAATTCCAATCCAAACATTGCTTAGTACTGCATTCGTTGCTTCGTGCCGTTGCGCAGAAACGATCCTCATTTGGTCGTGTGACTGGTTATGTGTGATCGATATTTGCCTCTTAGGGTGGAACTATCAAATATAACATAATATCTCCATCCTACCCAATAGCGTAGCTACAGGGGAAATGGGGTGGGGGTACGTACCTCCCAATCGAATGCCCCCCCCCCCAAAAAAAAAAAAAGAGAGAGAGAGAGAAAAAAAAAAAGAAATGGAAAAGGGACAAAAGGGTAAGGACCACCTCCCCCTAATTAGTGACCTCGTAAAGTCGCATTGAATTTTCCGAGTAAGACCGGTGCTCCCTCACCATATGATGCCAGTGCCCCCTCAATGGCTGGACTCACGCTACGCCACTGATCCTACCTATGTCACTTTCACTTTCTCCCCTCTGTCTTTCCCTGTTATTTTTTTTTCTGATACAGATATTACTTGATAAATAGACCAAAAGGTGTCTCGAAAATTTATTGAACTATAATTTGTTGAGGATGATATTTCATCTCATTTCCCTCTTTCTTCTGGACAGGTGTGTGCAAACACGTGGACATTCTTTCACTTTTATGTCTCAATCTTTCTTTTATTACTTTGCTTTCCCTCATTTTCTCTATTCAGATGTATTTTCTTGTGAATTTTTCCCCGCTCTTGCTGACTCTTTCATTTAAAAATATTGAAATTGGACATGTAAATAAGTTTGTATAAATTATGCGCACAATTTCTTTGTTTGTCTTAATATACATGAAATTTTTTTAATGTATATTCATATGTGTGAATCCAGGTCATGCAAATAAATGAATCCTCTGCAAACATTCCATGGTGTTAGTTCTTGTGAATTCTGTTTATATTTAGTTTATATACGAAATGTTGCATTATTCAGTTTGAGAGTGAGAGTTTGTAAATTAAAAGAAAAAAAAAACCGATTAAAAATTGAAGACATGAAAGAAAGCGCCCATCACAATTTTTTGAGTTGTTTAGAAATTTAAAAGAAAAATAAAATTTTGAGGGAGAATTTTTTCATCTTCATGTAGTAAATAATATATGTTCATTTTTTTTTCAACGTATCTCGAAAATTGATATAAATTTTTCTTATATAATTAAAAACTATGTTGATGGACTTGGACCCTTCTTCCTCCTCTAAAGAATTTAATTGTCCGAGGATCGAGGGACAAAACTGTCTGGCGAAAGACACAAACCCAGCAATTACATTTCCGAGGCTTTTGCTTGTATCTTCTTCTCTTTCACATATTTCTTAAGATAAAAAGCCTAGAAGAATTAATAACTAAACGCTTGCAATCCATCAGCCCATTGTGAAATGACTTTAACATAGGCAGTATGTGAGTAAGTGCAAATGAAAGAGAGAGTGAGAGAGAGAGAGAGAGAGGGGGGGGGGGGGGAAGAGAGAGTAAAAGCGACTCATAAAAAGGAGGATATAATTCATTTAGAATGAATTGTATCCTAACAATTACCTAACGTATACTTAAAGGAGAATGAAACCCTGGGGAAAATCAATTTCAATGAAAAGAGAGGATAGAGAGAAGCAATTTTTAAAAAGTTCCATCAAAGTCGGTTACGAAATGAGAAAGTTACGAACGTTTGAAAAGTCTCAATTTACTTTCTATGGCGATCCTCAAATTGGCAGTGTTGCTTCAAAGTGACAGGTTTAGTAGTACAACTCTCCATATGTTTTGTACACAAAATTTCATATTTTCCCCATTATCTCTCAAGGTGCAGCTTGTCTCCTTCTTAGCTCAAGATATATCATGGGAAAATGTATTTGACACAATATATGTTGAGTTCACAAAAAGACAAGCAGCATCTTTAGAGATAATGGAGAAAATATGAAAATTGGTCTACAAAACATATTGAGAGTTGTACTACTTAACCTGCCATTTTGAAGCAACATTGCCAATTTGAGGATCGCCATAGAAAGTGAATTGAGACTTTTCAAACTTTCATAACTTTCTCATTTCGTAACCGATTTTGAAGGAACTTTTTAAAACTTGCCTCTCTTTATCCTCTCTTTTCATTAAAATTAATTTCCCCCAGGGTTTCATTCTCCTTTAAACAGCATTTTTTACGTTCTGAAATTTACAAAAGGTTGTTAAAGATTTCAGTCTCATTATACAAACTTATCCAAATAAAATACAAAATGACAATGTGTAAGCTACAGTTAAATATAAGTTGTGCACTTTGAATCATTTTTCGATCAAGTCTACTAAAACTTTTTTTAATAAAGCGGCATTATATGACAAAAGTTATAATCTTCCCAGTGTTTACTTGACAAAATTGCATGACGAATTACATATTAGAATAAATTTCGTATTAAAGACGTACAAATATAATGGCGATTATTAAACATCATTTGCAAAGTAAAAAAAACCCCAGAAGACTTTTTATAGGCAAACAAGCTCTTTGCTTTCAGAGCATTGCTGATTAATCCTGATAACTGCATATTTATAAGAAATAATATACAGTGTTCTAATAGGTTGATTAAGCACTGTTAATAGTGATAATATACAAGAGTCTACAATAATTAAAACAACTGTTTGGATATATATATATATGTATGTATATATATATATATGTATGTATATATATATATATATATATATATATATATGTGAGAAATGAAAATGAGAGAATAATTGTTGCGTAGCTTAAATCAAAGTTCCCCAGAGCTGTCCTCCCTTTTTGAATTTTTGCAAAGGTTGAAAAAATGTCTCCGCCGGGAATCGAACCCGGGTCGTTGGCTTAGAACGCCAATGCCTTAACCACTAGACCACGGAGACGGGCCAGTGATTTAGGCGACACCAGATTCAATTGACCGACAGATTGACAAATCTTCAACCTTATTAATTAATTCCTTTGTCGGGGGCAGGTGAGTTTTGAACAAAGACAAGCCGCATGCATCAGCTGGATCCAAGCGAATGCTTTGAGATACATGTATACATTAGAATAATAATCATTATAAACAATTGTAAGGAAATAACATATACAACAGCTTTGGCAACTCTCGTGGAAATAATTATAATTGTGAGAAATGAAAATGAGAGAATAATTGTTGCGTAGCTTAAATCAAAGTTCCCCAGAGCTGTCCTCCCTTTTTGAATTTTTGCAAAGGTTGAAATGTATCATGTATGTCAAAGCATTCGCTTGGATCCAGCTGAGGCATGCGGCTTGTCTTTGTTCAAAACTCACCTGCCCCCGACAAAGGAATTAATTAATAAGGTTGAAGATTTGTCAATCTGTCGGTCAATTGAATCTGGTGTCGCCTAAATCACTGGCCCGTCTCCGTGGTCTAATGGTTAAGGCATTGGCGTTCTAAGCCAACGACCCGGGTTCGATTCCCGGCGGAGACATTTTTTCAACCTTTGCAAAAATTCAAAAAGGGAGGACAGCTCTGGGGAACTTTGATTTAAGCTACGCAACAATTATTCTCTCATTTTCATTTCTCACAATTATAATTATTTCCACGAGAGTTGCCAAAGCTGTTGTATATGTTATTTCCTTACAATTGTTTATATATAAATATATATATATAAATATATATATATATATATATACCGTGTGAGTTTAAAAAAAAGTCTGCACTTAGAAAATTGCCATTTTGTTTAAAACTCAGTTATGAACGCAAAATTCTTTTGAAAATGTATCTTATCCCGTATCATTTTGCTACAGTTTTTGGGTGGTTACGCTTGGATTTGTTTGCCAGAGTGTAACAATCAACTTGCGCTAACGTACTCATTATGTGATGTTTGAACAAAACATTTTGAATTAATAAATTCGGTCTTTTAAGATATAAATAACAATCAAACCGTCCCAAACGAAATTAAACATGACACACATATTAAAGCACACATACAGTTACACACACACACACACACACACATACACACCCACAAACACCCACACGCACACTCAGGAAAATGAAGGAAAAAAAAAGCCACACACACATTTAGTTAGTTTTTTTGTCACATGGTGTACTCATCATAAGCAGACATATCATGCAAACACGAATGCATCACAAATGCACACACAAACAAGCACATGATCATGGTGTTCATTTGGAGTAAAATAAACATAAATAAAGAAAAAAATATTCTGATTCTGATTCTGATTCAATTCGCTCTATCAAACTCTTTTATTTTTTTACTTGCTGCTTCAAAGTGTTTAACGATCATGATATGATGATGATGTTAATTGTTCCTCAACATCCAAAAGTCCATCTTGAAAATAATATGCGTAAAGTGTTCCTCATGTGTGTGTGATTGTGTCTTTGCTTCTGGGAAGTCACATGCGATGTACCTCATTTGGTACATTTATTTCATCCCCTCACTTAATACTTTGGCGCAAGTCCATTTTGACACTCATGCAAACAATGCCTCCTGTTCATCCAAGCGTGAACATATTCTACACAAAAATGGTACTAAATGACGCAAGATAAAATACTCTTTTCAAAACATGCATAATAATTTTTCATTCAAACCTAAGTTTTACCATGAATAGCAACATTATATATATATATATATATATATATATATATCGAATAGGTTGATTGAACCCAGTTTATTAGAATGATTATTGTACAGACCCCATTTACACTGTGACGACTGAAAAAAAAACCACATTCTGACAGGGTAAAGAAAGTAAGGTCTTGCTCATATGTTGACTAAACACTTGCAATTACAAGAGTAATAGTGCAAATTTAATTCTCCCTGTGATATAAAAAAGAAATATTCTAGTTGGTTGATTAAGCACAGTTGATAAAAGTAATTTTGTCAACTTCATTTACACTGATGAATTGAAATAAGTATTCTGATAGGCTGACTGAACAAAGCTAATAAGAGTAATTGTGTAAAGCCCTTTCACACTGCATGGCGAATTTAAAGAAAAAGAAGAAACATTCGGATAAAGTTGATTAAGAGTAATTTTGTAAACTCCAAGCACACTGATTAATTAAAACATGAAGTATTCTGATTTATTGAATAGAACACAGTCAATTAGATTAATTGTGTAATACAACATTCGAATAAGCCCGTTCGTAATTACAGTTTGCGCATGTGCAGATAAAGGTCATTTGCACCGAGTACAATTGACCTTTATACGCTGTCATCTAACGCACCACGATGCGCGCACTATAGTATGATTTTACCATAGGATTTTACTCATGATTTTACTTAAGCAAGTAGCGCGTCCACCAAAACAAATGCGCGTGCGCGTACAAATTGGGGTCATTTCAGAGTCATTTTGTACCATGTATGACGGGGAGCCCTATGTCTGTGCACCTAAGATTTGACCTGAAAATGAACAAGAATTTCTCTAATATTCCTCTAATGCTTAATTTTCTATTATTCCTGATATTCTAAAGAGTAAGTTTGCAAAAAAATCTCATCAAAATCAGAGCAAGAACAATGCCATTTGAACAAGAAACGATATCAAGCTTCAGAAACTTCTGGCTTATGAGTCAACTTTTCGTGCAGAAAGCTCAACAGGATGAAGATGGCGCCAAATATTTCAAGAGCTCCTAGAGCAATGTTTGCATCGTCAAAGGAATGTGTTCTGTCGTATATCCATCCTGTAAGGGGGGGGGGGGGGATGAAGCAAGGTTTAGTGGAATGTGCAGGTTGGTCGTAATAATAATAGTAATAATGATAATAATAATAATGATGATGATAATGATAATAATGATTAAAACAATTATAGCAATGATGATAATACTGCTAATAATAGTGATAATAACAATAATAATAATTATAACAATAATATGAATAATTATAATATTGATAATGATAACAATAATGATAATAATAATAGTAATAGTAATAAAAGTAATAATGATACAGGTTTTCCAGGTCAATTCCCTACTTTTTCCATTCCAATTCATTAACGTGCATTCAAATTCACACAGCGCAGGCCCGCGAAAATATTCGGGCTTTCAAATTCAGAATCCGATCGATCAATTTCAATATTGGCGCTCTCATTTCCTTTCTGTAAAATAAAAATCACACATGTGCGTTCAGTTTCCAAATGCGAGCATTGCAAGTCCTACTTGTGCATTCAAATTCACGCAATAATCACGATGAGCACATTTGGGGCGTTCAATTTCATTGTTTAGGCGATCAATTTCCTACTTCGTGCACCCAATTTAGTGAGGAAGATAAGAGAGATTTTTGAAGAAGAGGGTTATGAGGGGGAGAGGGGGACGAGCGTTGGTTATTTCTGATAAAATATGCACACATACACAATCCACCCGCACACCCCTCCCCCCATAACACACACACACGCAAAAATCTCATTTTCATAGGCTTCTATATGTAGTATTTTTTTAAAGGTTCTATATTGTTCTGAAGTTGTATCTCCTTACAATGATAATCATGTCCTTATATGTTCGTTCATGCCAGTAAAAAAGGATAATGACCATAGTTCAAAGTAAAATAATACTGATAGTGAAATGATTGTTCTTTCAACCTTCGATTCTTTTAAATTGAATGCACTTATTTGGAACATGGTTGCCTTTTCACGAATATGAGTGACCAACGAGATTCCGTTGCCGGCTTGAAATGAATTTGAATGCTCGTTGCTCAAAATGCATGCTCCTGTTTTAAATTTGAATGACGCAAATGAACAATTGATTTCTTGGACAGTGAATCTGAACGGTCGGATTTTGAATTTGAAAGCCTATTCAGTGCTGCGAGCGTGAAATGCGTGAAAGTGAATGCTCTGAATATGAACTTGAATGACAAAATTATGAAATTGACCGGGAAAACCTATAATAAAAATGATAATAATAATGATAATAATACTACTACTACTAATCATAATTATAACAACACTATTAATGATATTATTAGTAATAATAATAATTATAACAATATAATAATAATAATAATAACAATAACAACAATAATAATAATAATATTAATAATAATAACAATAATAATAATAATAATAATAGTATTAATAATAATTATGGTCTTGTGTCTTATGTACGAATGGCAGCTACATAAGTATCAGAACTGCATACTCTTCCTGCGGGCTCTGCTATTATTATTACCCAAGCATTGCCAGTTACCCATTTAAAGGGAAATCCAACCTTTATAGCAAGTTGCTTTGAAAGAAAGAGGAAAAATCAGAGAAGCAGATTGGTGAAAGTTTGATCGAAATCGGACAAGCAATAAGAAAGTTATGAATTTTTGAAAGTTGTAATCACTATGCATATGGGAATTTCAAATTGGCCGAATAGGTAATGTCACTGTGATGTAGCTGTGGACAACTCCCCCATTCGCTCTAACACACAAAATGACTAAAATGCCACTTTTTTTCAAAATGCATTACTCAGTAGGATCTTTTCGTTCATGAGGACCTATAACAATATGCTATCTCCAATATATTTTGAGTACTGCCCCGAGGGTAAAAGCGCCTCGAAGAAAACCGCAAATTAATATTTTTGTGTACGACAAATGGGAGAGTTGTCCACAAAAATGTCACAATTGACTCACCAAATTGCCAATTTGAGATTCGCATAGATGTAGTGATCCCATTTTTCAACCATCCATAACTTTCTTAGTCCTTGTCCGATTTCTTTCAAACTTTCACCATCCTGTTTCTCTTATTTTTCTGCTTTCACACAAATCATCTTATTATCAAGGTTGGATTGCCCTTTAATACACCAGGGGGTGTTTCATAAAGCTTTTTCGTAAAGTTACGCATGACGTTACGAATGACTTAAATATGACAAGCCAAATGGGATGCTTAATCATTTTTAACTGCATCAACTAAAGTTGAACTGTGCAGATGCAGATTAACGTTGTTATTATAACAAACATTTTTAATGCAAAGTGTATTTTTTTGCCATAATTTAACTGAGGTTATTGGAAATATAGTCACACTTTGTTAAAATATCAGGAAAAATTTTGGGCATCCTATCTGGCATTTCATATTAATAGTCGTTCGTAAAGTCATGCGTAACTTTACAAACAGCTTTATAAAACACCCCCGGGTCAAGAGGAACATGTGGGGAAAAATACTTTGTCCAAGGAGTCAAGAGATTTCACCAGTATACCACGGTGCTCTCGCTTAGGGTTGTGTGTAACGTGCCCATTAAAAAACAACAAAACAAACAAAAGAAATAAACAAACTATGCTGGCAAAATAGTAAAAATCCACAAAGCTATTAGGGAATCTGTAGATTTATTCTGGCTTTAATAGGGATTTAAGGTAAATTGGAATGTGGACAGAATAAGGGGGCAATTAAAATAAATTCAGTGCAAGGGGGAGGGGTGAAAATAAAAAGAATTATATTTGGGGGATTATGATACCACCCCCACCTAGGAAAATGATCTAGCAACGCCCTAAGAATGTGAAACAATCAATACCAAGTTGTCGAAGAGAAATTTCTGTAAGAGGGAAGTGGCATTCGCCATCATGTTGACATATCTTTCTGTCATGTACAAGATATCATTAAAGATAAAGTAGAGTACTGGGGGCGTGTCATCAAGTGTCTTGTCTGTAATTTTTACCGACAAATTTGCTCTCAGCCAATCAGATGCAAGGATTTCAGTAGGTTATAACAGTTATTGCAACTTGTCACTGATGACAAGTTTTATGAAACGGGGACCTGGTCGTACGATTCCACTGTACGAGAAACTACCTGGAAACGATATAGAGTGAGGTTTTAGAATCACCAAAATGATAAGAAATTGACCCAATCCTGCTGGAAATCATATGCTCTGGACACAGAAATTGTAATTTGGGACTACACACACACACACACACACACACACACAATGAAAGTTTGGTCCAAACAGTTCAGCTGTTTCTCGTCATATTTCGAATTATGAGAGTATTTGCACACTTTTGTCGGAAAATTGCACATGAAGACTTTACTCTTCATGTTGGAATTGTTTTTTGTCGATACTCTTTTCATTTGAAATGTTTTAGCAATGCTATAAATGCTTACCAGTCAGGTATCCCCCGATGAGTTCTCCGCTTCCTTGACCCAGCAGCGCAAACGCAACTGCCGTCGACATATAAGATTCTGGTACGACATCGACGAACACTATCGTCTTGAGAACAGTCTTTATCCCGACAGACATCCCGTTGACTATAGCGAAGATGACAAGGACGAGGTAGGAGCCAGCGAACGTGTTTAGAAACAGTGGTATCGAGTTTGTCAGGCTAAAACAAATGAACATCCCCCTCGAGTTAAGTGTCTTCCCAAAGACTTTCTGCAGCAGTCCAGGACTGGCGCGTCCAACGATGTTCCCAATCCCAGAAGCAAATGTCAGCATAACAGCACCATTTTCTACAATGCCTTTATTCAAAGCGTTCGGCACCATGAAGACAGTCCATCCTGTGTAGGTAATACCATGTGTTACAGCTGCAATCAAACAATAGATTAAAACAGGATAAGCAATGAAAATATCCAATCCCGTTTGTAGGAGGCAAGCCTTGACGATTTGAGACAATTTGAAAACCAACCCAACCATCACCTTATAACTTCCTATTCCATTGCAACAGTTTTCCAGATTGCATAATTGAACTTGCTTCGAGGTTTCAATTGGAGCTGTAGCATTAAACAGTGGTATCTTTTCGTCGTCGTCGTCGTTTTCGACGTCTGATTTTCTTCGGATGAGGATTGGTTCAAAGATAGCGCCAACGACAACGACATTGAGGTTGAGCCCACCAAGTAGCAGTATGGCGCTACGCCAGCCATATGTCGTGTAGAAGAACTCGGTGATGAGTGGGAGAAGCATCATCCCAACCCCACCACCCAGGAGACCGATGCTAAGAGCCAAGGAGTAGTTGGTCTTGAATGCATAGATGACTGAGACATGAGACGGTAACAGGATTATCCCATAGCCACAACCTGTCAATCAAGAATACCAAAAGTGTAAAACTCCCTCGAAGGAAAAGTTCACCCTGAAAATGAGTTGCTTTTAGTAAAAGCAGAGATCAGTGCAAGTTTGAGGAAAATCCGATAAAGGATAAGAAATTCACAATTTTTAAAAGTTGTAATTGATCAAAAACACAAACTGGTAACTGACAACTGACAACTGACCATGTGATGGATATTAATGGACTTTCAGTACAACTAAAAAGCAAAAATAAATTTGCAGTCAGATTGCAACTTGTGGATGGCCTTGGAAGTAAAAGAAACTGAAGGTGCTTTTACCAGACACAACAAGGCTAAAAGCCAGCTGGATTTGAGAGTTCACCCCAAAACACAGGATAAGGGCCATCGCTTCTACGAACCCACCAACCATCACCAGGCGACGAGGGGATATCTTCCGTAGCAGGACGTTCGCTAGGATACCTGTGCATTGGCAAGTTCAAATAGTATTCATTATATTTTTTATCTGCAAAAATTACTACGTTGGGAAAGGTATGCTACTCAATTTTTACGAAGGAATTAACAGTCAACTTCGCTTAAGTCGATCTTGACGGAACTGAGTAAAATGCGTCGACTTAGCGATTTTTGACTTGTGCGGAAGTCGAAGAAAATTCAACTTACGCGTTTTCTCCGCCCCTAACATCTCGGGAACGCCACGCTGGTGGCTTCATTGTGATTACAATACAGTAGCCGCGTAGCCAAGATTTCATTTTAGGGGGTGCTTGTGAGCACACGAAGCGTGCTTCCCAGGGGGGGGGGGGGGGGGGGGGTGCAGGGAGGGGGGAAGGGAGGGGGAAGGGAGGTTCCCCCTCCTGCAAGAAGCGCGACGTTTGAGCAAATTCGACAGAAAGATAACGGCTGGTAGCACCTTTTTTAGGCGGAAAGTTAGTTCGACGCCCTGACTGCTTTTCAATTATTTGGACGCAATACTGCACTGTATGCAACAGCGGTGTGCGCGCAGGGGGGGGGGGGGGGGTTCCCCCTCTCGGGCGAAGCGCGAAAGCTTTGACGTTCTGTCAAATTTGGGAGAAAGATAACGGCCCGTGTAGCACCTTTTTTAGGCGAAAAGTTAGTTCGATGCCCTGACTGCTTTTCAATTATTTTGGGCGCACTTAGTACTGCACGGTATGTAACAGGGGTGAGAGCAGGGATCGAGGGGGAGTTTCTTCCTTCCCGCGCGAAGCCTGAAAGCTTTGACGTTCTGGCAAATTTGAGAGAAAGATAACGGCTCGTGTAGCACCTTTTTTTTTCAGGCGAATTATTTGGACGCATTCTGCACTGTATGTAACAGCGGTGGGCGCGAAAACTTTGCCGTTTTAGCAAATTTTAAGAGAAAGATAACGGCTCGTAGCAACTTTTTAGCCTTTTTTTTTCTTACTCCCCCCCCCCCCGCTTTTTAGCTCTCACTTTTTTTTGGGGGGGGGGGCGACTGATAAGAATTGTAGCGGGAAAATGATATTCGACTGGATAACTCTGCTCTCTAATCTTGTTATTCAATAAAGATATTCCCTGAAATCACATTTTTTATCCAGGATAAGAAGGCATTATACGATTCTCCAGAATGAGTAAAAAACACTTTCCGATTTCTATGAGGATGATGTCTCAATTTCTTAATGGCCCAGTGATTTTTGTTAGCTGTCGACATTTAAACAAATTAATCAAAACAAATTTTAAAAAATGTTGATATATAAATGGCTTTTTCAAATATTGTACGAAATGTATTTGATTTCAGATAACGCGTATTCTGATTCCAAATTATATTTCATTCCCTAGGGAGGCCCCCCTTCTTACTCGACGCCGTACAATTTATGTCATTCTAGCTAGCTAGCTAAGGAACAATGTCGCCTCTAATTTGTTATTCCGTGCCTAACTTAGTAACACCAAGCAGCCAATAACATCACGAACATGAGACATCGCCCCCATCATCTAACCCCTTTACGCGGCACGTGACTTAAATGCTTCTCAGTTGCTATGCGAAGTTAAACCAAATTTGCCGATATTGGACCAATCATAGCGCTTTAGTGTTTCCCGCGATTGACCAGCACATGCGCAGAACATAAACTCGTTTTCGCGTCAGTTACAATGCGAAGCTCGAATAAACTTGCCGATAACGAACCAACCAGTAAAGCGCTTTTATATGGGATTTACCCACATTTGTCCTTTCGGCACGCGCACAAGCGAAGAACGTTCAATTAATTCAATGTGCCTGAGTTTGCTTATGAGATAATTTGCCGAACAAAGTTCGTGCCAGCGATGGAAACCCTTCCCAATTCAGCTTGTACATTGCGGACAATAATCTGACCCAGCTAGCACGTTATAACTGGATTTTCAACCTGTAATTTCTTACAAAAGTACAAAGTACAAATGTTACAAAGTACAAATGAAGAGTCATTTTGAGAAAGAGTGTGGTTGTAAATCTCATATATCAAGCCACTTTCGATCGAAAAGGTGTACCAATTCATGTACAATCTTGATAGAAATAATATGCCATTCGTTTTGAAACAACTGTTTGCAAAAAATAGCACTTTACCCAGGTACTACACCAGGCAAGCAAACGATTATCATTTACCCCAAACTCGAACGGCTTTTGCCAATAAAACTATATTTTTCAATGGTCCTAAATATTGGAACTCATTAGAACAGAATTTAAAACTTACCCCTAACTTAAGTAGGTTCAAATATCTTGTGAAGAAACACTTGACTGACTTATACTGATGTAAATAATTCACTCTGCTTTTATTTATTCATTATTTTCTTTTCATTCCATAATATTGTATTTATCTTTTTTATAATAGTTATATTAGACCATGGGATGACATGGAAAAAGAGGCTCCGTTTTTCATTTTCGTGGTCCACATTATCGCCCCACCTGAAAAGTTGGGGACAAGGGTGCTTTTTTGTGCTGAATTCAAATATGAATGTTGCCAATCCTGAGACTTGGACGTTATCACTCTGAGGTCTAATTATGCAAATTTATGCATAATTCATTGTTTAAACTATAATACACAAAACACTGGTATCTTACTTTTATTTCAGGCTAATCTGGACTGCATCATCTGAATGTGAATATTTCTAAACCATATATGTATATTTTTTTGTAGCATTGATGCCTAATTATGCAAATCAGGCGTCAATATGCAAATCCATTTGGGGGGCTATTTAACTAATAATGCTAATATCAAATCACATGAAAGGCGATATTTCAAGGTAACTTTGGGTGCTTACTCTAAATATGAATGTTGTAAATCTTATAAGTGGCAATTAATCACTGTAATGTAAAAAGCAAATTTATGCAATATTCATTACTTATGTATACAATAATTCACAAACACCAGTGTGCTCTTAATGTAAAGACATATTTTAAGGATTATTTGGATAGTATAATCTGAATGTGAATATTTCAAGCCGTAAATGTGTAATTATTTTATGACATATATATATATATGCGTGTATATATGATATACTGATTTCCACTCGAAATCACTTTTATTTCATTAATCTTACCTTGTAATGTTAGCTCAACTGTATAATGTACATACGTTTTGTTTAGTAATTTTCTCCCTCTCAAACAATTACTTTGATTAATTTAAACGAAAATCTTTTTTTTTTTTAACATATATTATTGTATTATTATTCGATTAGGGGGTCTGCATCACACAAGCTAAGCTTTTTAGTAAATCCCTCCACATATCCTTTTGTCACCTTCTATGTCACATTCATGTATTCTCTGTTTTTGCAGTGTTTGTAATTTATACATATTGTTGTAATTTCATTGTAAATGTGGAATGTGAATAAATCAAATCAAATCAAATCAAATCAAGGCAGATCTTATCGAACG
Source organism: Heliocidaris tuberculata (assembly GCA_025618425.1). Taxonomy (NCBI): domain Eukaryota; kingdom Metazoa; phylum Echinodermata; class Echinoidea; order Camarodonta; family Echinometridae; genus Heliocidaris; species Heliocidaris tuberculata. The sequence goes on from CM046849.1 coordinate 3,986,835, forward strand.
AGGTGATAAGGGAGAGAGAAAGAGAGAGAGAGAGAGAGAGAGAGAGCGCGCGCGCGGAGATAAGAACGGAGGAGCATACCATCTGGAGCATAGGTCTGGAGTCGATTTAAAAAAAATCGATCGGTGTCATCGATCTTTACCTTAGAGAGGTCGATGTTTGTGATGACTTTGACAGTGATTGGTTACACATTCCACTTGGGCGGTGTGAATTAAATGTTTTTCATTGGAACTGTTCTTTGAATTTGATCGACTTAGGCGGTTAATCGACTTACAAACACCGACTTATACAGAGAATTAACACACGCAAGTCTATGAGGATAAACTGGGACTTTTTATTTTCATCGACTTAAGCGACTATTTGACACATGCGACGTCGACTTAAGCGAGTATGACTATATGAATTGCAGGCCGACATACTGCGTAAATTAATCCAACAGTCACAAACATTACAGAAGAAGGAAGTTTGGACTCTTTGCATTTTCGTATTTTCGCTGAGTGCGTTTTGTGAACGCGCTTGGTGCAGGGAACGCCGATATAACCTCCAAAGTCATTCCAAACAACAACAACAAAAAAACTATTAAACGATGTGTCTGTTTTTCGCATTTTTTTTTTTTTACGTATTCCAATCACGTTTTGAAAAGGTTTTTATGGCAGTTTAAGAGACAAAAGGTATTTCTTCATGTGGAAATCAACAACGTCTACAAGCGTATACACATTCCATGGGCTTAATTATGGGTAAAATCATAAAGGCAAGGTTTCTCTCCTGTTTGCCTTTGTGATACCGCATACCACGTACTCATAAAGCATGACAATATCACATCACATGTTTTGAATGAATATCCATATTTTTTTTTCGTCATGGATTTCATAGTTCAGTTCACCTTTGAAGATGAGCTGCTATGTGTATTCATATAATAATATTGCAGGTGGCGGAGCCATCCATGAAACCCGCGAAGAGCCATGAAATGAACCGAATGAGTCAAATTTTCTCAGGACCTTTTCAAAGTACGAAGGTTAGCAATAGCATAGGCATGAGGACACGATTCGTCCCACTTACTTTAAAGGGCAATCCAACCTTGGTAATAAGATGACTTGTGTGAAAGCAGCAAAATAAGATAAACAGGATGGTGAAAGTTTGAAAGAAATTGGACAAGGAATAAGATGTTTGAAAAATGAGATCACTACATCTATGCGAATCCCAAATTGGCAATTTGGAGAGTCGATTGTGACATACTGGCGGACAACTCTCCCTTTTTTCGTACTCGAAAATATCATTAATTTGTGGTTTTCTCAGAAGCACACCTTTACCCTCGGGACAGTACTAAAAATATATTGCAGATAGCATATTGTTATAGGTCCTCATGAAAGAAAAAGATCCTACTGAGTAATACATTTTGATACAAGGCAAACGCCAAGCGTTGACTCGCCTGCATCTCGCTATGCGAAAGATGACCTTTTACATTGACCCATTTACAAACATGACATCCACCTTCAACAGATATACCTGTAATTTGAATTGGTGATCCTACCTCAAAGGTACAAGAAGTTATTTAATGAGAGGTGATTTTTCACTGAAAGTTCATTGACATCTTGACCTTTGTACTTGGTCAGATTCGACTCATGCATTTTCTGACCTGATCTACGCCTATAAGAAATGTACCTGTGATATAAATTTGGTGATTCTACCTCAGATCCATAGAAAGTTATTGTAATTAATGCTTTTTGCAGAAAGTTCATTGACCTTTTGACCTTTGACCTTGGTTATATTCAACTCATTTTCAATCTTGACCTGCGCCTTGAAGAGATGTACTTGTGGTATACATTTGGTGATTCTACCTCAAATCCATAGAAAGTTATTGTGATTACAGCATGATTGTTGACGACGCCGTCGACGATGACGAAAATAGTGACGCCTATAGTCTCGCTCCGCTACGCAGGCGAGGCAAAAATGACATTTTGGTCATTTGGAGCAAATGGGGGAATTGTCCGCAACTACATAACAGTGACATTACCTATTATTAGTTATTACAACTAAAAAATTCTTATTGCTTGTCCGAATTCGTTTAGAGCAACTTGCCATCAAGGTAGGATTTTCCTTTAACTTTAATTTTCCTTTTACTTTAACCAGTCATAATACTAAGACATATTACATGAAAATATGCTTATCGTAGGTTAAAAATTTGTAATAAACCCACATTTGTCAATTCCTTTTCTTAAATCATTCATACTACTTTAGACAAACCTGTGTGTAACAAAAACAATATAAATATTATGAAAAATTACATCTTTTGCAAAACCTCCCCCCCCCAAAAAAAAAAAAAAATCCCGTGAAAATGTAGGTTATAACTTACAAATGTGCTCATCAATTCATCAATTATTTTTACAATTAGCATACATCTTTAAGTCAGCTTTACTAGGGATTGTTAAGTCTGTTATCTAAAGCGTTCCATGACATTTGCTCCTGTGACAATTGCTCCGGTCTAACTTTGCCATGTTAATCCTAAACCGAATCCTAACCCTAACCCTAACCCTAATTTTTATCTTCAACATTGTCCTGAACAAAAAAACAAATCATGACCTTGACCTTAACCTTTGACCTTTCGAGATATGGACGGCGGAGCAAATGTTGCAGGAGCAAATGTCGTGTCACCATTTAAAGTGATGTATTATATTTAGCACCCCAGCGCTTATTCTATGACATCTAACAGAAAATATGGTAAAAAACGTCCCGTGCAATTCTCCCCTTGCCCTATGTCCCAGTTCACGTCGGGGGTGTCCCACTAATCCCGTTCAATTACCTCTTTTTAAATGATTATTTGAAGAAAAAAAAACCTTAAAAATATAGGTATTGTGTCTAATAACTTTTTTTTTTTTAGCCTAGTTGTTTACAGACGCATAGATGTATTCATGTTTATGTTTGTAACCTTTACCATGTAAATACAACGAATTTCCATATATGAATGGACAATAAATGAACCTATATATATATATATATATATATATATATATATATATATATATATATATATATATATATATATATATATATATGGAGACGCTACAATGAATATTAAAAAAACATATAAAGCATAAACTACCAAATTATGATTCTTGGCCCTCTTCACCCCGTTCTCCCCTATTATTATTATTATTATTATTATTATTATGATTATTATTATTATTATTATTATTATTATTATTATTATTATTATTATTATTATTGTTGTTATTATTATTACTATTATTATTATTATTATTATCATTAAAATAACAGTTATCATTTTTATGATGATTATCATCATCATTATGGAAACAAGATGCATGTACAATTGTACATAGTTAACGAAAAGGCACATAATGAGATAAAAAGGAATGCTGTATGGGTCATCGTTCACAGAAGCGAAATTCTTCCCTGTTACATGAACCCTCACATAAAGAACATATTCTTCACAGGTCCAACGGCAAAGGAAAACATGATGCAATTAGATCATGACCAGGGGATATTAATTACTTCTCACTTATTTCAAGCTGCACTGTAAGAATTAAAAACAAAACAGGGAGAGCGAAAAAACATAAACATTAACATAAACGGATAACCAAGGTAATATTAGCAACACATTTAAAAATTTAAACTTTCTAGCAAAAGCCAAGAAAACAAGGTTACATTTCACGTTGCCTGCAGCAGTTATGAGGAGGGGGGGGGGGGGGGGACCACTAGCGGATATTATAATTTGGTCTTATTTACCCAGGGTAGCCACATCTGTATTACAAGCTCTTTCTGCGGGCCTTGCAGTTATTATTACTCCAGAATTACAAGGTATCAATCTAATACACCTAGGTCGAGAGGGGCAAGTTTGAGCAAAAACACCTTTTCCCAAGGTGTAAGCAGCGGACAGGGATCGAACCAGGGACCTCTCGTATGAGAGTCAGAGCCTTCACCAATATACCACCGTGCTCCCTATTGAAAAATGGCAAGGGTAGTTTGCCTCTCTCACTCACTAATTTCCATCCAATAAAAATAATATGACTTTTCAGTTAAGTGAGGAAGTCATTGCAATTTAAATAATCACCCAGTTGCTATTAAAACCTCTTAAATCATGGACAATCAAATATTTTCTGCTCAGCCGCAATGCGACTTTGCGAAACGGTGATATTTAGAAAAGGTTATAAAGCCAAACTGCACATAGAAGAGAAGAAAAACAGGGTTCACGTATCTTCTATTAAATATGTGAAATCCAATTGACAAAATTGAACGCCTTTCTCACATTAGGAATTTAACTCAATCAGAAATATGCTCAAATATGCAAATCAATAGATTATTCATGCATTGTAAATAATGCATCTGTCCGAAAACTGTAATTCAAATGAAAAATGTGGCCCAAATATTTATGAATGTATTGCATATCCATGAAATGAAGACATTAGATTATTTAACGAGTAATATAATATCGTATTCTAAACCATAAAATTTAAAAATTAAGAAGAGATGGGAAAAAGTATACGTCCGCCGCCCAAACCTCAACGTCTATTCAAATTAGGGCCTCAAAAATTGATTGTATTACTGAAATGTAGGAATCATAATAAGCTTGGATGTTTCGCCCCCCCCCCCACCCTCCATCGCTCGGGGGGGGGGGGGGGGGACTCAAAAATTTTCAATGGCATTCACAAAGTATGAAGTGTATATGTATGTATAACTGACCCGCCAAACATTTCTGGAATAATGTGAGCCCAAGTATTAAAAGGCAACAATACTGGCTATTTGCAGAATAACCTGTTGCCGGAAAACGATTTTAGAGAATATTTTTAAAGTTCAAAGTTAGAAAAGTGGGTTACAAGCATGGGTATCAAAATTTGGGATTCTCGAGCCCCTCCCGCGGGCCTATAAGCATATCCTATAAGAGCTAGAGGCCTTTCACTATCAGCGCATTGCTTTTCCTGAAATTCCTGAATCACAAAACTCCCTTCGACCCATACAATAATTATACACGTGTACATAAAACCCCCACGCAAATTCCTTCAGAAAAATTAAAAGGGAGAAATATAGAAAATCGTGTAAGAAAGAATTTAGAGAAACTAGCACATCGACAATTCTGCATTGAAAAAGCTGAAGTTTTAAAAATTGTTCTATCCTACATGACATAAGAATCTATTTTGTGTGCACTATATATCGCCAAAGAATAATTTTTAATAGTAATGTGTTTGGCTAAAAAAAAAATCTGACAAAAATAAACGCTATAATAACCACATTTTCTGCGTAATTTCGTTAACGACATTTTTATGTTTAAAAAATCACGCACAATGATGGTAAAAGAAAAGTCCGTAAAGAACAGATTTCCTAATTTTTCTCATTTTTTGTGTGTGCGCACATATGGAAGTAGACCACACATCCATAAAACTGTTGCTCTGGAACGCCTGTATTTTTGAGAAATCACATGTTAAATATAGGATTTTTACAATCTTTCTCGCGTTACGGATAAAATTGTTTCCGAACTTTATAAAATTTACACAAGTGCCGATTAACGGGGACGGGGGCGCAATCAGCCCTCCCGTATCCCCCTTTTTTAGACCAAAAAGGCACCTGAAAATATAATAACCCTTCCCTTTATCATTTTTAGAGTAAAAAATGCACTTGAAATGTGAAAAACTATTTTGGGAGGCTTTTTGGAACTATCGGAATCGTACCCCATTCCCCTACTAACAACAAAACAAAACAAAACAAAACAAGATTTAAACTTTTTTGAGAAAAACAAACAGCGCAACAAAATCAATGACTACATGACCAACACAATGTTTTCCCTGTATTTTGACCATTCTGTTGTTACTATTCTATCCTGTCTTCGTTTAGGGGACTAGTCTCACACGGCCAATACAGGCTTTGAAAGTTCTCTTGCTTCATTTTTCTCATAATTCAATACAGGCTAACTGATACTCATATCTAATTGTTGTTTTTATGAATGTAAATATTAAATGTATGTTTGTCACGTAAAAATGTTTGTACATTTTAGAAATTAAATAAATAAATGAACTAAACTAAAATTTACACCTAGGATTAAATCTTAAACACCTTCCTGAAGTCGGCTAATAGGTTGTCCTATAGTGATAGGGCATAGGTCATGAAAAGCCTCCCGGAGCTTATGCTTTCTTGGTATTTAGTTGAACTAAAACAAACGGATTATAACTGGGCAAGTCCAAGCTATTTTGTTCTAATCGTTGGTGCTCCAACAGAATGGTCCGGCGACAATTGCCCTGGGCTATATCCTGGGGGGGGGGGGGGCACTTAGCATATATAAACAAACAAACAAAACAAACAAAAACATAGTTCCGATGATCATTATTTTTCAATAACAACCAGTTCCGTAGCATCATATTTATATTGTAATCCAATCCAAAGACCCCCTTTTCCCAAAATGTTAGTAGTTCCGAAGACCATCTTTTTCATGATACGCTAGTTCCGAAGACCCCTTTTTTTGTCTTGCCAGTGGCACATACCTACCACTTTTGGGGGCGAGTGCCCCTCCCCCGGGAGGGGTGGGCTTATAGGATTGAAGTTTAGAATTTGGTTAGCGTACAGAGTATATGTCGTACACCTAAGGTTTTAGTTTATCAAATAATTCTATTAAGTTAACAGCCCCACTAGGGCTTATAGCCCTGATATGAAGTAAAATGACGTAATATTTGATGATTTATGTTCAGAACTCCACAATACATTGTAAAAAATTATGGGACACTAAGTAAGCACATACTTTGGACTTGTCATATCAGGGTGGCGTTCCCTTTGATGGATACTCACCAGAACTGACTGTGATGCCGTGTGAGAGTCCGATGTAGGTCCCTAACTGACTGGTTGTCATATCCAGGTCACAGATGATGTGTGCTAGGAGAACAGAGAATGATTTCAACGTGCCTACTTCAAGGAACATCACAAGGAAAGTCCCGGGTAGGACTAGCCACTTGTTCGCCATCTCTGGCCGGTCCTATTGGACACCTGTTTTTCACACCTCGTCGTCAGCTGCCTCACTGCACTAAAATGACAAACCAAACCAAGAATTGAGCCAATCAAATCATTATTTTTTTATTTTTTTTAAACAGAACACTTCAGGACTAGTAAACTTTAGGCTTACCCCCGAAAAAAATAAAAATTACAAATAATAATAATTGAAAAAAAAACGAACAAAATTCTTACTAATCCCTAGTTTGCGAGCGTTTGTTGGCTAAAATGCAACAAAGCCAAAAGTTGCCTTTTCGTATTCGACCCAGAATGATGAAGAACCATAACTTTCTTTCGGCGGAACGCTTGGATAAAATGACTAGCTCCTTCCTCGAGTATTTCCCCTAGAAAAGTATACATGTATTTATTCAATGACGATCCCATTACGAAAATCTTGATGGGAACCCCCTTTCGCCAAAATGTTACAACGTATCTGGTCAACCAAAAGTTCAACTTTTGCAGACGTCGTTTGCTCTAGCCTCGGAGTGGTTACGATCAACGTTTCTTTTAGTGATATCGAGTCGGAGATTTCCATAAGGCAATTACGTCCATTTTGATTGCACTAGTTCCTTGGTAGGAAGATAAAGAATGGACTTCTCAGCGGTCATTATCGGTTACTCCTCAAACTCTAGAACGAAAGTACGCGAGCTAGAAAATAGGGTTTATTAAACGCTGACAACTCATGCTCGACTAAGGTCGTTTTAAAAGGGCGTTACAACAATGAAAGAAAAGGATATGCATGTAAAAAAAAAAAAAAAAAAAAAAAAAAACCTTGAAATTGTTTATGAATTTTAATATGGGCCTCTTTTGGGCTATCCAAAGTCCATTTGGAACCGCTTACCCTAACTACTGCATGTTCTCTCAGATAAGATGAGATGGTATAGAATAGATGCAATGAAGAATAAAAGTATCATGTACGTATACACTGAACTCCAAAAAACGGCGTTGTGACTTTATCAAACCGTGACAGGAAATGGTTGAAATCACATAGAGCTATTTATTAGAAATCATGCCTTGGCAATATAATACACGTGTTTTCTACAATTGACCGATCAGAAGCCTATTACTGATAAAATGAAATGCCTCAAGCTTGTCGGGTTCATGATAACCCAGTCACACAAACATGAGATTACATTACACAGAATGGCCAAGACTCGGTCGGTTTGGAATCGAGGAATAGGTTTGGCGATGTGACTGAGGTCCCAACAAAGTTGAACATGTTCAAACAGCAGAATCCTCAAGACGTTGTCATGCCTGCATGCTGTACGTGAGCTATATTAAGACACTGTACCAGAATGATCTCTTGATTACACGGTAAGCTAACAATACAGATAGCTGTAACTTATAGACTGGGACAATTATTCCTATAGTACCCACTGACCTCTACGGAACAGAGATCAGTGATAGTACCCTGTCACAACTGGATAAGTAGATCACCCTAGATACCGGCCCCCTGCGACAACAACATGTACTGCAGTACCAGTACCCTGGACACCAACCCCTGGGACAATACAACTATAAGGGAATTGTGCTAAGGGGGAAGCTTTTCTGGTCTGATGGACCAAATATTAGTGAGTAGTCGTGACTGTAAGCTTTTTTATTGCTCGTCAGATATTATCGGAATGTGCCCCTGCCCCCTCTTTATTTTTTCTTTTTCTTATTTATTGTCTTCTTTTTTTTTAAACCGGAAACCTATATCCGCCCCTGGTGTAGATTCTATGGTTTGTCATGCCAGTGTTCCGTCTACGTCGATTTTTAGGACAGATTTATTCGAAACCTGGTGCGCAGCCTATATTAATCCTACATCAGCAAATTGGCACCCCCGTGTGCAAGGGGTATCATGCCTGTTGTCCACTCGATCGTGAGCTTCATTTCGATTGCGTTATCATCTGCGCTAATCAGGGCCCTGTTTCATAAAAGTTGTCATCAATGACAAGCTGAAATAACTGTTACAAGCTACTAAAATCCTTGCATCTGATATGCTGAGAGCAAACCTGTCGGTAAAAATCACAAAGACACTTGATGAAATGCCCCCCCCCCCCCAGGAAATTTGCCCATACCCCAGTAATTTGCAGTCGATGTTTGTACACTCTCATCTTTCGGCAAGACACTAATCCTTGTTTGCCACTCTCCATCCAGGTGCTAAATGGGTATACCTGGAAGGATTTATTCCTTGAAATGCACTGTGCGCTAATTACGGCTGCCGGAGCTAAAGTAGGGATAATAATATCCAAATCTTTGGAAGTGCATATAATAACGTTTTAGAACGGTTTATTATTATTATGGTGCGTCAGAGACAATGGTCGAAGACAGCACCAGTCAAAGCCAGGTCTAAATGAGGCGTCATTTCGATTGCGTCAAAACCTGTGCTAATCGAACCTGTGAAGGATCGATTATTAAAAGCATTGTTTGCACTTTTCATTTTGCGATCACTATCTAAACGTCACTCTTTCATGACGCGCAAAAGACCATATCCTGTCGTCCCTGACGCGGTCCTTACGTCAACGAATGACGCCTCGTGTTAGCCGGACTTAAGATCAATTTTTGAACCATTACAATTCATCTTTGATACACTCAAAAGGGGAAACATCGTATTTCGACGATGGCGTCAGTCACGTTTTCTGACATGCTGTATTACTACAACAAACAACAAACAAAACAGCGTAGGCATGTAATTGAATAATTATGCTTCACAATATCTCTTAGCAAAGGCCAAATAGAGCACGAAACGAATACAAATATGTAAAGGTAGGCCATAGGGTAGTTGAATGTATGAGCCCACGCGGGAGGTGTAATTCATGATTTAAAAAAATATTTATTTAGGCAAAAGTTCTTCGATATGGTGCTCTATTTTAACAATGAAAAAGCTGATATCACAAGGGCCCTGCATATAAAAACAAGGTGAATAAATTATACAATAACATATTAGGTAATGGGTAAATATTACAGTCATAAAAGTTCAAGGTTGGTCAAACAACAAATTCAAAGCAGTATTGGATTTTAAAATTTTTTTAATACTAATTATTGGATGAAAGGGCGTAGCTTAGATCTTATTTGAAACTTGCCAGTTATTTACATTTTTAACCTTTCTAACGGCAAAGAGTTAAATTCAAAATTACAGAATAAACGAATGAACCTTTTATTCTGTTTTGCATTCTGGGACTCCCCCCCCCCCCCCCCCCCTCCCTGCGCGCCCGCCGCTGTTTCATACAGTGCAGTATTGCGTCCAAATAATTGAAAAGCAGTCAGGGCGTCGAACTAACTTTACGCCTAAAAAAAGTGCTACGAGCCGTATCTTTCTCTCGAATTTGCTCAAACGTCAAAGCTTTCGCGCTTCGCGCGGGAGGGGGGGGGGGGGGACTCCCCCCTCCCTGCACCCACCCCCCCCCCTGGGGAGCACGCTTCACGTGCTCATAACCGCCCCCTAAAATGGAATACTGGCTACGCGGCTGGTCACGCCATTTCCCAGCTTGTCAAATCTCCTACTCATGACAAGGGTGACATCCTCGATGTCGACATGGCGCGGAACTATTATGATCGAGCTCTGTGTTTGAAACCCCAGGTCATACCCGGCATCTCAGAGCACTCTGCCATCAAAATAATGAAAGCTTAACTTGACCAAGCCTTCTCGGACCCAGTCTACATATGTCTGTCGTCACATCAAAGACATGGACTGGGAGACTGTAACATCATTGCCCCTGTGATAGAAAGTGTCCACTCAGCTGTTCATCGCTTCAGTTCAGAACTTGGGAAACTTCTCGATATGCTCCTCCAAGGACAAGAAAAGTTTGGAATCATTTGGATATACAACGTTGACATCTGTACTCAGAAGAGGATACGAAGAAGGCTCGAGATGAAATGGCGGTCTAAAGGCAGACTTAAGATTGACAGAGATCTTTTATGCGCCCAGCGTGATCTTGTCAGGCCCTTGTGAAAAGAGCAGAGCGCTCATACCTTGTGGGTCTTGTTGAAGACTGTCGAGATGATTCCAAAAAGCTCTTCTCGGTGGCTAACCAACTACTAAACCGTCAACAATCATCACCTCTTCCAACCCACACAGACAGCCAGCAAATGGCCTCTACATTCATCCACTTCTTTCAGGCGAAAGTCAAGACCATCAGGTGATGGATAGAGGGAACTCAACTGCTCTCCTGCTGCTAGACTTGTCCTCCGCCTTCGACACTGTCAATCATACTATTCTTTTAAATACACTTAGTTAATTTGGTATCAAGGGTGAGGCATACAAATGGTTCAAGTCCTATCTCTCATATTACTCTCAGATCGTTGGTATAAAATGGTTGTAAATCAGTTGCTTTGCCTCTCTCTTGTTGAGTACCACAGGGTTCTGTGAGCGGGCAGACTCTTTTTTCAATTTATTTAATTGGATTGCGACAAGTTCTGTTACAACATGGCACAGATTATCATATCTATGCAGACGATTTTCAACTTAATATGCTTTCCTTTAATTCCGATCAATCCGCAGCGGAAAGGGCCGTTCATCGCCTTGAATGATGCATGGTTGATGTTCACGATTGGATGCTCGCACATTCCCTGAAACTGAATTCAGATAAATGTGAATTCTTCATATTTGGTTCTAAAGTGCAGCTTAGTAAAATTGATATTAATTGCATCTTATTTTCTGGCCACACAATATATTTGTCACAAACTTGTCACAATCTTGGTGTTATGTTGACTCACATATGACGATGTCTAATCAAATTTCATATATCTGCAGATCAGTTAGGTACCTATTACATAATATCGGTTTTATTCGGAAATATTTGCCTATTTCCTCCCGTCTCGACTTTGGCAATGCATTCTGTTCAGTTTACCCTAGAATCTGTTGTCCAAGCTCCAGAAGCTTCAAAATGCTGCGGCTCGCATTGTTGCTCTGTCCACCAAGCGTACCCATTCCCTGTTTTGCAGTCGCTGCATTGGCTCCCTGTCAAAGATTGCATTATTTTGAAAATTCTGTTGCTCACTTTTCACTGCGTTCACGGTTCTGCTCCCCAATACAAAGACAATACCTCTTTAATTTAAAATTACACCCCCGAGAGATCTTTATGGTCATCCACTTCCAGTTCTCTTGTGATCCCTAAAGTCGCAAAAACTTGGGGGAAAAGTTCATTCCTAAATTATGGAATAGCCTTCCTGAAGTCATCAAAAAGTGTATAGAAAATCTGATTCTTTTAAAAATCACGTAAAATATTAATTTTGTTTAATTCTTAATCAATTCTACATGCGCCTTGTGCACTCCACAGAGTGGATTTGCCGCTATATAAGTTACATTTATTATTATTATTATTATTTTTATTATTACTATCATAATTATTATTATAATTATTATTATTCCGCAGACCGATCGTATAGTGTGCGGCGGGCTTAAACCCCATATCCACTTCTACCAAATTTGGGCAAATTTGAAAGGGTAGCGTTTAACCCACTGGGCGATCTGACACGGAATTACCCAATTAATTTTGAAGTCTTACTAGTGATGTAAATCCGTAAGGGGGGGGGGGGGGGTGATCGCAATCAGGCGTCGAAACTTCTCGCGCGAACCCACATGAGCACACGCACAAATAAATTTAAAAAAACAGCAAAACAACCCAACACAAACACACACGAACACCCACACACACTTTGCATGTATATGTACATATACATTGCGTCCCAGAAAAATCGAAACCCCAAAACAAAGGGCTATTGTGACCACACTATGTACTCTATGACAATAATTATCTATTTTCCATAAAGTAGAAGTATTATTCTTTTAAATGATAACTTGATGGCATCCATCCGTACATGCTTTTTGAAAATGACATGTAAAAATCCAGTCGTGCCAGATTTGGGAAAACCGTGAAAACGTTAGGATCACATTGCAAACATGACCTGAATGAAATATGACTTTTAAAACCCTATGAGAAGACTGTTTTCATCTGTTTCTTTCAATATTGAGGTAAGGATAATGCCCTCATCATAAACTAAAGGATGGATAATGTTTTGTCGATGTTGGGGTAAAGAAAGACATGTTTCGTATTGAAATAGTATACATGCAATCGAAATGAAATGTTTTTTTGTTGTTGCATATTTCAGAACTGCGATTTCTTTTAAGAACAAAGCGGACAGAAAAGTGATATTTTTCATAGAAAGTAAAGTAAGTGGCACTTTCCATTCCATTGTCATCAAATGGAAATACAAGGTAGAAAGGGCACATAAGGTAGAAAAATGTCAAGATTATGGCAATTTCCCACCTCAGGAGGAGCACCTTTTCCATCACAGGAGAAGCACTTTTTCATGTTTTGAGGGATGTTTATTGATTTAGGACATTTTGGGGGCGTACACCACTGCCACAACTGGAAATTGGTATTGTCCCATGTTTTATGAATTTCTGATTGAATGCATGTCATCACACAAGGGAATTTCACGTATATCATATCTCCTAAAGCAGGCATTTTCCTTACGTCATGTTCATGTTCGCATGTGATACTGACGTTTTCACTGTTTTTTTATTCAAAATCTGGGACAAATGGATTTTTACATGCCATTTTTAAAACAGCGTTATTCGGTGAAACGTGTATGGATTAATGCCATCAAGGTATCATTTGCAAGCATAATACTTCTACTTTATGGAAAATAGATAATTATTGTCATACAGCATAATTATAGTGAGGTCACAATAACCCTTTGTTTTAGGGTTTCGTTTTTTCTGGGACGCACTGTATAATTTAAGAATATCGGACGCAACTATAGGATGTTGGAAACCTATTTTTGGTATTTCAATAGTATTAAAAAGAGAAAATTTCACTAGAATAAGATTCACCTATGTGAACTTTATAATAAACTTAATATTGACAAAGTTTTCAACAAATGATTGATTTTAAAATTATCTTTTTCATGAAAAATGGGGGCATATTCGTACTGTCCAAACCTTCTTCAAATGTGGGGGAATTTATAACCCTCGATTTACGAAATACGATATAATTCGTCTTTTTGCAATAGGTTTCTTCAAAATGACTCTAAAATTCGTCACAAACGTATATATGTTTTCTATTTTTACCTTAAACTTGATTTCTGAAGAATATTTCTTTCATTATAAAACGTAGGCCTATAAATATCAGTTTGTCATTACATCCTCAGGGATGAAACAATCACGTCTTTACAGTCTCTTTGATTTTCTTATTGGCTTAGCATCGATTATCCTTTTGTCTTGCCGTCAAACGAACGAATGAGTAACAAAAATAATTCTATTTCCTTGAAGAGTAATACGAGACACCAAGCAAACAAGATGAAATTCAAATCCCTACAAAAAGTAAGCGATATAGGCTTACCAATTAAAAAATGCAATCACAACGTTCTTAACGTTCCTAATGTTCGTCAGGCTTTTAAAGCCCGGCTCACACAAGGCAGCCTGGGGAGCGTTTCATGAAAGGAAGTGTTATAAGCTACTGAAATCCTTGCATCTGATTGGCTGAGAGCAAATTTGTCGGATGAAATATCTGACAAGTCCTTTCATGAAACACCCCCCCCCTGAAGTAATAAGACCGCGTCAGTGACTTTTACGCGGTCTTTTGCGCGCAGTGAAAGGGTGATGTTACTTAATTTTTATTAAAGGCCAAGTCTACACTAATATCAAGTTGATTTGAAAAAACAGAGTAAAATTAAACAGGCATAACAGTGAAAATTTCACTGAAATCGGATGTAAAATAAGAAAGTTACAGCATTTGAAGTTTTGCATTATTTCATGAAACGGTGATATGCATGACATGGGCGGTATGGAAATGAGTGAACCGATGATGTCACACACTCACTTTTCCTTATGTATTTTATTATATGAAATTTCAAATATTTCAATTTTCATGGATGTGATAATAAAGAATCTATCCCTCGTATCAAAATAAGTTACGATAATGATGATTTTCCATGCAAAATACATCAGGAAAAGTGAGTGTACGTGTGACATCATCGGTTCACTCATTTGCATACCGCCTATGTTATGCATATCACTGTTTCAAGAAATAATGCAAAACTTCAAAATGCCGTAACTTTCTTATTTTACATCCAATTTCAGTGAAATTTTCACTGTTATGCCTGTTTAATTTTACTCTATTTATTCAAATCAACTTGATAATAGTGTGGACTTGGCCTTTAAAAGTTATTGCAAAAATAAACAGTACAAACAATATTTCTAATATCTGGCGTATGGCCTAATTTCCTTCGAGTAACGCAGGTACTGACACAATCGAAATGACGCCTCGTGTGAGCAGAAGCGTAATTTGCCGACGTAAGGACCGCGTTAACCCTTTCAGGACAGGAATTATTTCAGGGCTAAATTGATCACATTTTGTTCTTCAAATTGGCAATTGGCAATTGTCGAAAAGCTGAAAAAGTTGCCAATTTCGATAAAAAACAATGATTTTGAACCTCTCAATGTGTTGCCAATTTAAGGATTTTAAAGCTTCTTCTCCTTTTTAAAATTCCTGGGATCAAACACAATATGGTCATGTAACAAAAATAGACATAGTGTGTGCAGAAATTTTTGCTCTTTCTACTCATGTATCTGGTATAATTTTCAGGACTCTGAATCAAAAGTTAATGAGTCAAACCACAAAATGTGGTCAATTGTCTCGAAAGGGTTAATAAGCGCTTAAGCCTACTATTGCTCAATTCAATACAGGATTCATGCCGGTGCGAACATGAACAAAAGGTCTTGACACGAGAGACGCTCGCACTTGAAGCTACCACATAGACGCTCTTTCTGTATGCGCTCATATGCACTCATTTGCATACGTGCGGCGATTTCTTGCCACGGCCGGGGGGGGGGGGGACCCGACTAGCCTTTACCATTGGTGGCTGTAACAATCTTCAAAAATTTCCGGGGGACGCGCCCCCACCCCCGGGATCTCCGCCAATGCTCATTTGTCTGCATGCATTGTTACGTCGTTCTGGTGGAAATCGGACCGGTTCGATTTTCTTTTCCCCCAGCACACGAACAATGCAATAATGCACGCAGATCTGAGTGCACAATATGAGCGCATACAGAACGTCTGTGTGGCAACTTCAAGTGCGAGCGTCTTTCGTGTCATGTTCGGCACCGGCATGAATCTATACTGAATTGAACAATACATGTAGTTGGCTTGATCAACGCGGTACTCATTACGTCGGCAAATGGCGCCTCGTGTGAGTCGTGCTTAAAGGGACTTCAGTCTTCATCCCTTTTGCAGACTTGCACAAAATTCCGCGAAACTTTGCACATGTTTATTAGACATCCTGCCTATGAAATTTCAAGGTTACAAGTTCTATCACTTCTTTGTAAGAATCTTGTTTTTCTAGCAGAGGGATCTATTCAGAAATGAACGCAAGAACATGTACTAGTAACAGTCAAAAATATTTTTAAAAATTAAACAATTTTTTTTTTAGTCGAAAAAAGAGTGTTATCAAATTTTTGTAATTACTTATTTAAATAAAGGAAATTATATTCCTTTTCACATCACAAGTTTTCAATTACAATTCTTTTGCAATTTATCGCATAATTATATAATCACACAACTTCAAATTGTTTAGGGCTGCAAAAGGAATGAAGTACATTTTCAGATAGCGGTTGCCGGAGCGCACAGACGGCTTATAGCATAATATGATATGCGCTAACAAAAAACAAAAAAATATTATCTGAACAATTCTCATGAACCCATTTGTAAAACAAAATGCAAATCATAACATAATGCTACACACAAAAATTATAAAATCTTTGCAGTTATTTAATTAGGGAAAATAACACATTCATATAATTGTACCTTAGTTGTATGGTACTGTTCCATTAGTATAAAATAACCCGACTTCTAATATCACACATGTATTTTCAATTTTTGTCACGACAGCATCTGACTAGAATTTATACATTTAAGCACCTCAGCTCTATGTTACTGTTCCATTAGTATAAAATAACCCGACTTCTATTATCACATATGGGTATTTCAATTCTTGTCACGACAGCGTATGGCTAGAATTTATACATTTCAAGACGTTTAACAATGACTGAATTCCAATAATTGTTGTGTATGTCATAGATTTGTGGCGTACTAATTCTCGATGATAGTGGTATTAAAAAGGAGCACTTTTTGAAATGGGCCCGCAATCGTCACTCGTCAGGCACGGGAATATTTGCAATCCTTTAAAACTGCACTTTCTTTGGAGAGCAAAAGGGTGTGCACTATTTCGAGACTTTCTTCAAAAGTTTTTTTTTTTTTTAAAGGTCGGGGCACCTTCCACTCTCATCAAGGGGGGGGGGGGGGGAGTATGATATAATGGGTGCATGAGGCAAAAGGAAATTAGAATAATTATGGCAATTTTTCCACCTCATGATGGGCCATTTTCCATCATTAGAGGGGAATCAATAGTAAAGGGACCTTTGTTGATTTGGTAGAAATATTTAAGGAAAAAGTGAGGTATACGAGGCCTCTGATTAGGGGGAGGGTGCAAGAAGGGGTCCAATCGTCTTCTTTTCTCTTCCCTTTCCTTTCCTCTTCTCTTTTCTTCTTTCCCTCCTTTCCCTCCTTTCCCTTTTTTTTTATGCCATTTGATGGGGGGGGGGGGATGTGCCCCCAGTCACCTATGTAGCTTCACCACTGCTTTTTGGCTATATGGTAATCATTTCTATTCCATTATCCATTATTCAAAAATGAAATACATGTAGTTTGTTATTTCACTGCCCATGGATGACCCTTTTTATCAGAATTTGTAGTACTGCCGCTGGCAAAGTCAGAACTGTGGAACAGAGGGGGGGGGGGGGGGGGGGGGAGGGGAAGCGGAGGGGTAACCTCCAAACAAATAGGGTAGGGGTGGGTTAGGATTATGGTCTTGATGCCTAAGTTCCGCGGATGAATTTTTTCCCCCTAAGTAGATGAAAGGTGGGCATGGCCGCTTGTGCTCCCAGGCTACGCCTATGATTTGAAATAAAAATGCAGGTTCTGATGTAAGTAACTTAAAATATTTAACATTCTCTCTACAATCTAACAATGACAAAGTTTCGGCATCGAGAATGGTACATCAAAGACATGCGAAATGCTTATTAAAACATCACACCTGTTCCTTTAATAATATAAGTGCCTTAATCTTCATCTTCTTATTCAAATTTAGATGGCTCATGTGAACATCATCGTGAGAAATGTTTTCAAATCTGAAAGCCATACAGCGATGGGGAAAAATTATTAGCCCATGAAAGTACAAAGAAAAAAAGAATCTTTGGTTATTTGCATGCGTAATATAACGCCCTTATAAAAGGGGTTCGGTCTAATTTTCTTTCCCAGGGCTGTACACTTATTGAGGGCTTTTGGCTGCTATGTTAATCTTTTTGCATGAAAGATTTACAAATATACAAAATCATGATTCGCATGAACTGTTTACATTCATACGTTGTAATTTCATGCATGTCAATAAAAGTAATGGTTTGATTTGCGTGAACCACTGAACCATTTCTGTAATGGGGGGGGGGGGGGGGAATGGTAATGCTTTTGAATTGAAAACAAAATATGAACAATACATTTTGTGCCAATCTGTCATTTTGCAGCAAAGATCAGGAGGGGGGATGCTGGGGATAGCCATATCCCCCCTCCCTACCCTGAAGTGGCTATCTTATCAAATGAATGAACCCTCTGGCATGTAGGATGAATGTGAGCTCAGAATAATAAATGATCTGAGAATCAAACACCCGCCCCCCATTCTTTTTCCAGCATCTCTTCAATAGTTGATGTTTTCTTCTTTTATTAAAAAATCTCTCTCTTTTGCTCTATCTCTCTCTCTCTTTATTTATTATTTTTTCCTTAGCTTTTAATCCAAGCAACTCACCTGCACGCTAGAGTGCACTTGTAAACTTAACTACAGGCTAATAAAAACATATACACATATTTGCATAAAAATATATATCAAAATCAAAGTCTTAAGATTTGGAGAAAAAAATGCCTCACATTGCACTCATTTTCAGTCTTGTTCCAAAATCTGGATTTAGAAATAAAACAAAAATACTTTATGATAATCAGAAACACACTGATTCTCAAAATGACAAGTCATTTTCAGTCTCGTTCCAAATCAGTTTTTATAAAAAAACAGAACAACAAAACATCACGATCTGTTGGGAAGACACTGATTTTCAAAAAGAATCGTAGTCCATCACAGGGCACTATAGATTTGTATTGATATCATACAAAAAGGCGTTCTCAATAAAACACCATGAATTCAACCTGTTTGCATCTTTCCACTTGTTACATAACTATTATCCTTAGAGCCTCCTTACTGGTGTACGACACATGCTCAAACGACAATTATTCATGCTTTACTTAGTCAACGATATATGGTTAGGCTTAGGGTTACAAGAGGGTTTAATACCACATTCACATCTCCAAACCAACTCGGAAACCGACCAACTCTTGTCCATTCGAGGTAATGTAATTTCATGTTTGGTCTATTGTCAGTTTGGTGCTAGTCTTGTTAGTGCGACTAGGTTATTAGGTTCATAGTTAGGGTTAGGGTTATGTTTAGGGTTAGGTTTAGGGTAAGGCTTAGGGTTAAGTATACTGTTTAGTGCAGGGTTGAAGTCAAGAAGTTGGTTAGTGCGAATATTGACCGCACATCATTGTTGCCGGAGCATGTGTCATACATCCTGCATATCACGGCTACTGATGAGCAAGGCTTCACCGTTCATCTGCATCTGGTAACCCTGGCAACATGATATCATTGATTGGTTGACAGTTGATGGTCTTGTAATATGTAATGGTTGATTGCTGACTCTGTGATAATAGCCCATACTGGAATGTAGCTCTGCAAAGGGGAAGAAGAAAGAAGAAATCCTATAAGCTTATAAATGTAGTCTAGCAAAGGAAAAGAGGAAAGAAGAAATCCTATAAGTTTATCAATGTAGTCTAGCAAATAAGAAGAAATGCTATAAGCTTATCAATGTAGTCTAGCAAATAAGAAGAAATGCTATAAGCTTATCAATGTAGTCTAGCAAATAAGAAGAAATGCTATAAGCTTATCAATGTAGTCTAGCAAATAAGAAGAAATCCTATAAGCTTATCAATGTAGTCTAGCAAATAAGAAGAAATCCTATAAGCTTATCAACACTGGCGTAGCCAGGGGGGGCACAAGGGGGCCATGGCCCCCCCTGTTGATCGGAGAGCAAAAAAAAAAAAAAAAAAAAAAAAAAAAACTAATTTCCTTTTCACATGCTGGTCTTACTAGGACTTACCCTACCCCTACCTTACAATCGAAATAAGGAAAAATGAAATGGAAATATTACCAAAAAAGTAAACAAAATAAACACTGCTTTCATTTCCAGCAAAAACTGTTCCTTTCCAAATCATAACCCCGAAACTTTGTTAACAACATTGACTAATTCACAATTGAAGGTTTTCGGTAACACCATGTGGGAGCCTCTGTGAAAAGGCTGTTGATATATTCTTTCGTGAAAAAATAACCCACTCATGGGGCGTTTAGAGGAATTTAGGAGAAGTGAAAGGAAAGGAAAGAGATGGAAATGGAATGAAATTAAATTAAACACTTACACAAGACTATTTTTGGTTTTTGTTTTCGGTGTTTGTACACCAAAAATGAAGTGAAATGGAAAGAGGAAAGAAGAAAAGGGAAGAAAGAGTGATCGAGATCAGGAAAGTTCTGAGTAGGTCACAGAAGTTTGGAGAGAGTAGTTCTGAAAAGAACTGTTTGTATTCCTCTGTAGAGTAGTTCTGAAAGAGAGTTTCCGAACTATGGTATTCTTTCGGTAAAGGAGTATATCTGTCTCGACGCGTTTCGAACAGTGTGCTCTGTTCATCGTCAGGAGATTAACTCGAGGAAAACTGCAGTGCGGCGCGTATTTATGCAGTTGTGCGGACCGGGGTACCGTTACTGTGCGAGCCCGTGTTCGCCATTCCGGGCCTCTGATTGGTCCGTTAACGGAAGTGGGCGTGGCTTGCGGTTGCGTGGTCTAAATGTGTGTCTGTGTCGGAAGTTTGCCGCGCAAATGTCTAAGTCTATTGTTAGTCGTTTCCTGTCGGGTCCGTTAATCTGTTTAGAGATTATCGATTGGCGTGAAGTAGTGTGTTGTGTTGGGGGGGGGGGGGGGGGGGGGGGGGGTAATGTAGTTTAATGTTGTGATGTACGTCTGTTTAGGAGAGGTCGCCAAATGTCGTTGATGACTAGTCCGCTGTCCTGTGGTACTGTGTTGTGTTGTTGTATTTCGATGGCTTCCCGAACTCGTCTGGTGTGCCAGTGTTTGATGGAGGTGATGAGTTTCGTATTGGGCCAGTCGATAGGGTGATTGAGTTGTTGGGCATGTTTGACAATTGCCGACTTGTCCCAATCGCTGTGTTTAAAGCTGGTCTGATGTTCCTTAAGTCTGGTTTTGAGGTTGCGTCCTGTCTCTCCGATGTACACCTTGCCACATTGGCATGGTATCTTGTAAACTCCCGGGTAGGCGTCTGTAGGTTTCTTGTCCTTGTGGGTGAAGAGTGTGGAGTCAAGTTTGCTGAAAGAACGGTGTCTAACCTCGATGCTGACATTCTTGAGAATGCGTTGTATTTTGTGAGATGTGTGGCCTAAGTATGGGAGTACGACCGTGGCCAGCGCTGGTGGATCTGGGGCCCGGGCCCGAGGTAACTTAGTCTTCACCTTGTGGGCTGGGTAACCGTTGATTGTCATGAGTGCTGTTTTGATGTGATGCAGCTCCTGTTGAAGATGGTCCTGGTCGCTGATTGCGTGTGCCCTCCGGATGAGTGTGCTAGACACTGACTGAAGAACCGACGGGTGGTGGAAAGATGTGTAGTTCAGGTATCTGTCTGTGTGTGTAGGTTTACGATAAACCTGGTGGGATGGATTCCCGGCTGCTGACCTTGTGATGAGTACGTCCAGGAATGGAAGGGATTGGTCCTTTTCCATTTCCATAGTAAACTTGATGCTTGGACGGTGATGGTTGAGATGCTGAAGAAAGTCCTCGATGTCAGATCTGCCGTGCTGCCACACTACGAAGATGTCGTCCACGTACCTAACCCAAAGCTTTGGTGAGAGTGTTGCTGCCTCAAGTGCTTCTTTCCTCTTTCCATTTCACTTCATTTTTGGTGTACAAACACCGAAAACAAAAACCAAAAATAGTCTTGTGTAAGTGTTTAATTTAATTTCATTCCATTTCCATCTCTTTCCTTTCCTTTCACTTCTCCTAAATTCCTCTAAACGCCCCATGAGTGGGTTATTTTTTCACGAAAGAATATATCAACAGCCTTTTCACAGAGGCTCCCACATGGTGTTACCGAAAACCTTCAATTGTGAATACTCACTCACCATGGAAACCTACAGAGAACATCTAACATTGACTAAGTAGATTGGTAACAGAACATTTATATTTCTTTTAGTTTGTCGAGAGTTGAAAGAAATTGTACTCAGAATGATGAAGAGGCGTATCAGTTATTCTTGCCGAATATAAACCTCTCTTTGTGAATGGGTATATGTCCGATGGAGGCAATAACCATTTTCTTCGTTTTGTAAATCTTGAGTTTGTTTAAGAGTTATCATTGTGGTAGCCAACATTGCTTTTATACGAAAACAATGTCACCGTTATATCATTTTTATGGTCTTCATCCGAGGAGAAGCAAAACACTGTTTTTCAAGGTAGAGTTCGATTTTATAGAGGAATATTCAAAAAAGATACAATTTCATTCTTTGTTCAAGTCGTATTTTATATACTAGTAAGTCATCGGACGAGACGCTTTCTGCTTTGATGTTTACAGTTTTGAGTCAAATCTATTATCACTAAATTGAATGACAAAAACGGCCTTCACATGTGGCAAATCATGTGCGCTTGACTTGGTTGTATGAAGACTTTGTTTAGCCCGTTCTCTATGTGTAATTACATTATTTCCATATGTTTTTATTACAAATTGTGATCTCTATACTCTTTACACGATGTAATTCTAATATTTTTCCGTGCTAAATACTCACATTGATGTTCATTTTGGTTACAAAAATTAATCAAACTATATAATTCCTCAGTACTTAAATGAAGGAGTACGTAGCTGGATTCGTGTAGTATATACGAATTAGGCAACTAATGAACAACCTCTAACCGAGAAAATGAGATAAAGAGCTAAACAAGGCAGCTAAATAAATTGCTAAAGTCTTTTACATACACCTAATAAAGATGTTGCATGTGTTTTCAAATGAGACTACCGCTTGAGATGAGATATAAATTCCACTCCATGAGAAAGGGCGTCCTCTTAGTCATATGTTAGTCAATAGTCAGTGTGTCTGTGTGTGGGTTTTTGGTTGTTAGTCTGTATATTTTCCTATCCGAAAACACGGGTTTCAACGTTTCGTATGTACACTGGTACAGCTATTTATACACACCAACTACATGTAATTTTGCGTATTGCTTGGAATTCTGGAGCCCCAAGGAGTGGTAATCCTTCCACTACAATTCATTCCAGTGGAGTAGAGAAAAAAAAAATCCTATTTCATCTGTCACTTCTCAAGTAGGTTACACCAGAATAGAATTTTAGGGTGCAGAAAATGCCATTTTCATGACCTGGTTTTAAAAAATTTTCCTACCGTGGGAGGGGGATACCCCCTCCCACACCCTCGCCTTGGCCCCCCCTCTTGAAAAATCCTGGCTACGCCAGGCTTATCAATGTAGTCTAGCAAATAAGAAGAAATCCTATAAGCTTATCAATGTAGTCTAGCAAATAAGAAGAAATCCTATAAGCTTATCAATGTAGTCTAGCAAATAAGAAGAAATGCTATAAGCTTATCAATGTAGTCTAGCAAATAAGAAGAAATCCTATAAGCTTATCAATGTAGTCTAGCAAATAAGAAGAAATGCTATAAGCTTATCAATGTAGTCTAGCAAAGGAAAAGAGGAAAGAAGAAATCCTATAAGTTTATCAATGTAGTCTAGCAAATAAGAAGAAATCCTATAAGCTTATCAATGTAGTCTAGCAAATAAGAAGAAATCCTATAAGCTTATCAATGTAGTCTAGCAAATAAGAAGAAATCCTATAAGCTTATCAATGTAGTCTAGTAAAGGAGAAAAAGAAAGAATAAACCCTATAAGCTTATCAATGTAGTCTAGTAAAGGAGAAGAAGAAAGAAGAAATCCTATAAGCTTAAGCCATATTACGTTTGATGCCAGGAATTTTTAAACGGAGAATAAGCTTCAAAATCCTTAAACTGGCAACACATTGAGAGGTTCAAAATCTCTGTTTATCAAATTGGCAATTTTTCAACTTTTCGACAAATTTCTAACTATGTACATTGTTTTCAAAGATATTACATTTTATTAGAACCCTGTAGCACTAAAAGCAACATGTTATTGTTGCCAATTTGAAGAACAAAATGCAATCAATTTAGCCCTTGAATAATTCCTGTCCTGAAAGGGTTAACCCTGGACCAAACAATAAACCTAACCCTAAACAACCTAAAACCCGATTGCAACACTAACCCTAACCCTATACACTGTTTCTTTGACAAAATGAATGCTGCCTGAGCAAATGTCAGTGCACAGAGAAACAAGAAGGGAAAAGAAAATTGATCTAAGGAGAAATCAAAAGAGAGAGACACAGACAAAAACAAAAAAATTTTTTTTGAAACGATGGTCAAGAAACTGAGGGGAAAAAATGATATCATAGCTGCAGGTTAAAATGAATGAGATGGAGAAAGAGAAAAGAGAAAAGAGAAAGAGTGGGAATAAGAAAGAGACAACACAGCCTTTTTCACAGTTCTCACATGACTTATTTAGGTGTTATACAGCCATGGAATAAAATGATTAGGTAAGAAGGAAATAAAATATCATAATAATAAGGTACAATTGCTGTAATATGTTATTCATTCAAAGAAGTACAAAGAAAATTAATGTTAGTTTGTACGTATAGTATGATACCCCCATAATAGGAGTTTGGTATGAATATTTTTTACAGAGCTGTACATGTAAGATATAGAAATGATATTAAAGCTATGCCGATGTAAATTTATTTTATTTTTATTTAAAAGGCAGTTAATTGCATCATGTCTGACTGAGAATTAACAAAGAGAGAACGGAAAAGAGGAAGAGAGAGGGGAGAAGAACAGATAGGGAGACCAAGAGAAAGAGAGAGAGAGAGTCAGAGCAAATATACAATAGAGGGGAGAACAAAAGAAAGGGAGATTTACAAAGAGAGAGAGAGAGAGCAATGAAAGAGAGGTGGAGAAGAAAAGAAAGGGAAAGTAGGAAAGAGAGAGAGAGAGAAATAGCAACAGATTAACAGAGAGAGCAATGAAAGAGAGGTGGAGAAGAAAAGAAGGAAAGTAGGAAAGAGAGAGAGCGACAGATTAACAGAGAGAGAGAGCAATGAAAGAGAGGTGGAGAAGAAAAGAAAGGGAAAGTAGGAAAGAGAGAGAGAGAGAGAGCAACAGATTGACAGAGAGAGCAATGAAAGAGAGGTGGAGAAGAAAAGAAGGAAAGTAGGAAAGAGAGAGAGCAATGAAAGAGAGGTGGAGAAGAAAAGAAAGGGAAAGTAGGAAAGAGAGAGAGAGAGAGAGCAACAGATTGACAGAAAGAGCAATGAAAGAGAGGTGGAGAAGAAAAGAAAGGGAAAGTAGGAAAGAGAGAGAGAGAGAGCAACAGATTGACAGAGAGAGCAATGAAAGAGAGGTGGAGAAGAAAAGAAAGGGAAAGTAGGAAAGAGAGAGAGAGAGAGATTAACAGAGAGAGAGAGCAATGAAAGATAGGTGGAGAAGAAAAGAAGGAAAGTAGGAAAGAGAGAGAGAGAGCAACAGATTGACAGAAAGAGCAATGAAAGAGAGGTGGAGAAGAAAAGAAGGAAAGTAGGAAAGAGAGAGAGCGACAGATTGACAGAAAGAGCAATGAAAGAGAGGTGGAGAAGAAAAGAAGGAAAGTAGGAAAGAGAGAGAGAGAGCAACAGATTGACAGAAAGAGCAATGAAAGAGAGGTGGAGAAGAAAAGAAGGAAAGTAGGAAAGAGAGAGAGAGAGAGCAACAGATTGACAGAAAGAGCAATGAAAGAGAGGTGGAGAAGAAAAGAAGGAAAGTAGGAAAGAGAGAGAGAGAGAGCAACAGATTGACAGAGAGAGCAATGAAAGATAGGTGGAGAAGAAAAGAAGGAAAGTAGGAAAGAGAGAGAGAGAGAGCAACAGATTGACAGAAAGAGCAATGAAAGAGAGGTGGAGAAGAAAAGAAGGAAAGTAGGAAAGAGAGAGAGAGAGCAACAGATTGACAGAAAGAGCAATGAAAGAGAGGTGGAGAAGAAAAGAAGGAAAGTAGGAAAGAGAGAGAGAGAGAGCAACAGATTGACAGAAAGAGCAATGAAAGAGAGGTGGAGAAGAAAAGAAGGAAAGTAGGAAAGAGAGAGAGAGAGAGCAACAGATTGACAGAAAGAGCAATGAAAGATAGGTGGAGAAGAAAAGAAGGAAAGTAGGAAAGAGAGAGAGAGAGAGCAACAGATTGACAGAAAGAGCAATGAAAGAGAGGTGGAGAAGAAAAGAAGGAAAGTAGGAAAGAGAGAGAGCAATGAAAGAGAGGTGGAGAAGAAAAGAAGGAAAGTAGGAAAGAGAGAGAGAGAGAGATTAAGAGAGAGAGAGAGCAATGAAAGATAGGTGGAGAAGAAAAGAAAGGGAAAGAAGGAAAGAGAGAGAGAGAGAAATAGCAACAGATTAACAGAGAGAGCAATGAAAGAGAGGTGGAGAAGAAAAGAAGGAAAGTAGGAAAGAGAGAGAGAGAGCAACAGATTGACAGAAAGAGCAATGAAAGAGAGGTGGAGAAGAAAAGAAGGAAAGTAGGAAAGAGAGAGAGAGAGCAACAGATTGACAGAAAGAGCAATGAAAGAGAGGTGGAGAAGAAAAGAAGGAAAGTAGGAAAGAGAGAGAGCGACAGATTAACAGAGAGAGAGAGCAATGAAAGAGAGGTGGAGAAGAAAAGAAGGAAAGTAGGAAAGAGAGAGAGAGAGCAACAGATTGACAGAAAGAGCAATGAAAGAGAGGTGGAGAAGAAAAGAAGGAAAGTAGGAAAGAGAGAGAGAGAGAGAGATTAACAGAGAGAGAGAGCAATGAAAGATAGGTGGAGAAGAAAAGAAAGGGAAAGTAGGAAAGAGAGAGAGAGAGCGACAGATTAACAGAGAGAGCAATGAAAGAGAGGTGGAGAAGAAAAGAAGGAAAGTAGGAAAGAGAGAGAGAGAGCAACAGATTGACAGAAAGAGCAATGAAAGAGAGGTGGAGAAGAAAAGAAGGAAAGTAGGAAAGAGAGAGAGCGACAGATTAACAGAGAGAGAGAGCAATGAAAGAGAGGTGGAGAAGAAAAGAAGGAAAGTAGGAAAGAGAGAGAGAGAGCAACAGATTGACAGAAAGAGCAATGAAAGAGAGGTGGAGAAGAAAAGAAGGAAAGTAGGAAAGAGAGAGAGAGAGAGATTAACAGAGAGAGAGAGCAATGAAAGATAGGTGGAGAAGAAAAGAAAGGGAAAGTAGGAAAGAGAGAGAGAGAGCGACAGATTAACAGAGAGAGCAATGAAAGAGAGGTGGAGAAGAAAAGAAGGAAAGTAGGAAAGAGAGAGAGCGACAGATTGACAGAAAGAGCAATGAAAGAGAGGTGGAGAAGAAAAGAAGGAAAGTAGGAAAGAGAGAGAGAGAGAGATTAACAGAGAGAGAGAGCAATGAAAGATAGGTGGAGAAGAAAAGAAGGAAAGTAGGAAAGAGAGAGAGAGAGAGCAACAGATTGACAGAAAGAGCAATGAAAGAGAGGTGGAGAAGAAAAGAAGGAAAGTAGGAAAGAGAGAGAGAGAGAGAGCAACAGATTGACAGAAAGAGAGAGCAATGAAAGATAGGTGGAGAAGAAAAGAAGGAAAGTAGGAAAGAGAGAGAGCGACAGATTGACAGAAAGAGCAATGAAAGAGAGGTGGAGAAGAAAAGACAGGGAAAGTAGGAAAGAGAGAGAGAGAGAGCAACAGATTGACAGAAAGAGCAATGAAAGAGAGGTGGAGAAGAAAAGACAGGGAAAGTAGGAAAGAGAGAGAGAGAGAGAGCAACAGATTGACAGAAAGAGCAATGAAAGAGAGGTGGAGAAGAAAAGACAGGG
This sequence comes from Heliocidaris tuberculata, assembly GCA_025618425.1. Taxonomy (NCBI): domain Eukaryota; kingdom Metazoa; phylum Echinodermata; class Echinoidea; order Camarodonta; family Echinometridae; genus Heliocidaris; species Heliocidaris tuberculata. Next base: position 4,014,916 of record CM046849.1, read on the forward strand.
AAAGTAGGAAAGAGAGAGAGAGAGCAACAGATTGACAGAAAGAGCAATGAAAGAGAGGTGGAGAAGAAAAGAAAGGGAAAGTAGGAAAGAGAGAGAGAGAGCGACAGATTAACAGAGAGAGCAATGAAAGAGAGGTGGAGAAGAAAAGACAGGGAAAGTAGGAAAGAGAGAGAGAGAGAGCGACAGATTAACAGAGAGAGCAATGAAAGAGAGGTGGAGAAGAAAAGACAGGGAAAGTAGGAAAGAGAGAGAGAGAGAGAGCAACAGATTGACAGAGAGAGCAATGAAAGAGAGGTGGAGAAGAAAAGAAAGGGAAAGTAGGAAAGAGAGAGAAAGTGCGACAGACTGACAGACAGACAGAGCAATTAAAGAGAATGAGAAACTTACATGAACTCCATATATATCAAATGGGTACCAAACGAAGAGTCTGAACAATAGGACCTAAAAGAAAATAAAAAAGATATTTTTTTTCAATCATAAATACCTTCAAGGATATCAGTGATGTATTGTTTTTCAAAAATCTCAATAACCATTGATCTGAAATGGGTATATGGGACTGCACACACGTGTGGCATGAATGTGTGGCCCTATCACTTCAGCTATTTCTCGTCATATTTTGAATATGAGGGCATTTAAGAAGCAATTCTTTTCAGAGGATATTTGATGTTCTTCCAAACTGACATACATTTGTAAAAGGAATGAGAAAGCTCAGATATTATTTTTCACCTTTCCCAGAACTCAAACTTAGAACTTTTCTTCAAAAATGAATCTGCTAAATGGTAAAATAGACATTGAAAAGTACATGCTATGCATGTCCCCTTTTTCGCTTGTCAGAGAGTTTTGGAATAAAAACATGCACGCAATGGAGTAAAAAAGACTGCTGACCTTGGTTTGTTTGTTTGTTGTTTTTTTTTTGTTGCTTGTCAGAGAATTTTGGATGTGCCCCCTCACATTTGAAGAGAGATTTCTGCCCATGTGCACAAAATATATGGGTGAATGAAAATGACCTCCCCCCCCTCCCCTTTTCAAAAAGCTTCTGATGGGCCATATTAGAAAGGGTCCATTATAGAAGTTTAAGACTAAGTTCTAATAATCATGTTCTAATATTTCACACCCAACCAATATTATATTGGTTGGGTCTGAAAGAAGTGAATAAATCTGAAAAAAAAAAATTACTTCACAAATTTCAGCATTATCAACAAACTATTGCTGATATCTAACTTGTCAAATGCTTTTTGTTTGATGTAGGTTCATACACTTGAAATACAACAACTAATATCTTAATTTTAAAACATGTATTAGCAAGCAGTGAAGAGTAAGCTAAATTCAAAGCAATCCATGTGTAAAAGAAAATAGGGAAATTCGACAACTTGTTCAAAAAGCTAATTCAATGCATAATAATCTAGTATGTTCATGTATGTAGTTCATGAAATTTTAATGAAACTTGTTGAATATGTTCTAATGTTCTTCCATTATCATTATTACTTTTGTTATTATCATTATAATTATCATAATTATTATCATCATTATTTCAATCAGTATAATTTAGTATTATTACTTTAAATTCATTATCATTATTACATGCAATTATCATGCGCAATGGGGAAATTAAAAAAAAGAATACTGAAGGCAATACTTACACCCAGACACTCTCAGTGAAAGTTACAGTGACATTTCCTGAAAGCTATTAAAAGATACCAAAAAAAGAATAAAAATGAATTCTATAATATTCTGCAACTATTCTAGGAAACAGCCTGCAACTAGAGTACCTTTATATAGAAGAGTAACAACAACCCGTGATTTGAACGCCATTTTGGGTCCACATTACGTCACATTTCTATTCAATTCCGATGAGCACCTGGGTGCTCTAAATAGAAAGAATTTGAATGCTATTTTGGGTCCAGAAAAGTCAGATATCCATTTTGCTACTCTCTATATAAAGGTACTCCACCTGCAACATGCAAGTAGTGCCATCCAAGTGCAAATTTCTAGTTTATTTACCTGTCCACATTCAAAATAAAATCACAAAATAAGAGAAAACTTTGTAAAGAGGATCGGTTTGATTAATTTTTTCAGACATACATTTGCAACAAGTTTGATCTGATCTGCTAGGATTTGTTTCCATATGTTACAGATTCTCAACAATCTCCTGGAAGTTATAATTCTAGAAGGTTATCACAAGAAAAATTCCTGAAAGATAAATTGAAGAAAAGTGGAGGTGGATGAAGAGGAGACATAAAAACCCAAGAAGAAGAGTAGAGAAGAGTAGCATAAGCTCATCTGCCCATTCGGGCCGGATGAGCTAAAAAGTCTGCTGCGGCACTAGCACGCTGATGAAAACCATGAATAATTTATTATTGATTTGCAGTCTCTAGCTTCACAGGTTAAGAAAACCTATCAACAACAAAGTATTTGATCGTTATGTTTTTGGTCTCATATTAGTATTACATGTATTTGTTTGGGGAAGAATTTGAAGTGATATTCACTTTTTTTGTTTGTTGAAGCAATGAACCATAACATACGTGTTGCATATCTACTATAAAGGGAAATTTCTGGGCATTGTTAAAGCAATTGAATTCATGAAACCAACTCAAATTTTGTGCATAGTACCAAACAAGTACAAATAATATTTCAATATTGAACTGTAGCAAAAACTTGGTACTCTGCACTTTCTTAGTATCTGCACTTTCAAACATAAATATAAACTCACAATTAATAGTAAAAACCTACATGTACATGTATATGGCATTTCCATTCATTGTAGGCTACTGTGGAAAACACTCTGTCCCTCGGATAGGACATAAAATGAAGGCCCTGTGTGAGGGAGAGTTCACCATTTTTGCACAAATTATAAGTACCCTCTGCACTCTTTGTATAAGGGTAGGGTGAAACCCCAGTGCGTAGCACTTGGTAAAACCTGCACACCAAAATCAGTTAAAGGGCAATCCAACCTTGCTAATAAGATGATTTGTGTGAAAGCAGAAAAATAAGAAAAACATGATGGTGAAAGTTTGAAAGAAATCGGACAAGGACTAAGAAAGTTATGGATGTTTGAAAAATGAGATCACTACATGTACATCTATGCAAATCTCAAATTGGCAATTTGGGAGTCAATTGTGACATTTTTGTGGACAACTCTCCCATTTGTCGTACACAAAAATATCATTATTTTGCGGTTTTCTTCGAGGCGCTTTCACCCTCGGGGCAGTACTCAAAATATATTGGAGATAGCATATTGTTATAGGTCCTCATGAAAGAAAAAGATCATACTGAGTAATACATTTTGAAAAAAGTGGCATTTTAGTCATTTTGTGTGTTGGAGTGAATGGGGGAGTTGTCCACAGCTACATCACTGTGACATTGCCTATTTGGCAAATTTGAAATTCCCATATGTATAGTGATTACAACTTTGAAAAATTCATAACTTTCTTATTGCTTGTCTGATTTCGTTCAAACTTTCACTAATCTGATGCTCTGATTTTTCCTCATTGTTTTAAAGCAACTTGTTATTAAGGTTGGATTTCCCTTTAAATATAGGTAGGAGAGACCCGAGGGTTACAGTGATTCAGTTTGCCATTTCCCTTCAAGGAACGGGTTACACCAAATAAATATTAAATACTACTAACAAATCATCATAATAAATAATGATATCGAAATCAAACGATATAAGGATGCTGTGAGCATTAACAAAAAGTAGAAAACCAGGGCAGTTTGTACTATTGTGTGATTGACATCATGGGTTTTCAACAGGAAATGGATTACTGAGTATGTGTAAGAAACCAGTTGTTATGTTGTTGTCTTTTGTTAAAGAGCTAAGTTCAAGAAATGAATGGATGCTAGCCTGAAGCCTTGAGGTAATTGGTTTACATATTTCTACACAAAATCATTGGTTTCCAGTGTAGGGATGCCATAGTCAACCCACTGCCCACAGGAACAAGTGGTCCCTGTATAAATCCTTAATACAATCACATTTTGTTCTTCAAATTGGCAACAATAACATTTTTCTTTTAGTACTGCATGCTTCTGATATGGCATAATGTCTCTGAAAACAATATACATGGTTGGAAACTTGGTAGAAAAGTTGAAAAAAATATTCAAAATTTTGATAAAAAACAATGATTTTAAACCTCTTGATGTGTTGCACATTATTAAGGATTTGAAAGTTAAACCCGACGGCTACAATCAGGCTGCCAACCTTTTGTCAGTAACTTAGATGGTCTAAATAGCTTTACAGTGTCAAATCTTACGGGTAAAATGGGGTGACTATTTCGGAACAGGCTTCCAGACTATATGTGTACTGTACACAATCGGTAGTATCTACTTCCGGTGTTAACAACGACGATAGCTGAGCTTGTAGTTTCAGAACAACGAGCACCGTTGTTTCAGGCCCAGGTGAAACCCTGACAATGGTTAGTGAGTTGTTGTTTCGTTAACTTAAAGTTTCGCTAACTTAAAGTTTCGAATCCACAAGTCCTCCCGTATGAATGTAGCTATGACAGAGTTTATTTACTTTAGCTGTCTACATTTGAAAAGGCACTTGACGGACACCGGACCAAACAAACAATTACACTGGCCTGAACTGTCAAGATTCGTTCAGGTGTAATTCGGTGTGGAGGCGGTTTGGTGATGTGACTAAGGTATTAACCTTATCGGGACAGGAACTATTGAAGGGCTAAATTGACCACATTCTGTTCTTCAAATTGGCAACAATAATATTCTTCTTTTAGGGCTTCATGGTTCTAATAAGGTGTAACATCTTTTAAAAACATTATACACGGTCAGTAATTTTGTTGAAAAGTTGAAAAATTGCCAATTTTGATAAAAATCAATGATTTTGAACCTCTCAATGAGTTGCCAATTTAAGGATTTTAAAGCTTATTCTTGATTTAAAAATACCTGGCATAAAATGCAACATGGCCATGCAACAAAAATAGATATACATGTAGTATGTGCAGAAATTCCTGCACTTTCTACTCATGCATCTGGCATATTTTTTAGAGCTCTGAATCAAAAGTTATTGAGCCAAACCACAAAATGTGGTCCACTGTCTCGAAAAGGTTAAAAAGTTACATGTAGGTGAATAACCCTTGGACTGCAACCCCCTAGACAACTAACCATCCCACACACCAGTAACCCCTTCTCTTTTTCAATGTAAAGATCCAATGAGTACCAAGAAAGTTAAGGCCAATTTGGGTTGTCCTGTTGACATTAAGCATATAAAAGAAAATGAGGAATTATTGTGGTTCACAAAAGCTAAATACATGTAGTGTGACATTGTGGGATGTTTATTTTTTTGTAAAGATCACAACTGAAATCATAAAATGAAAGAAATGTCTGCTTGAGGCCTCGAAGGAATGTACATACATACATACATGTATTTCTAAAGCAATTCATTGATTTCCTGTTGAGAGACTCCATGCTATGTCTGCAACAAGATGGGTGACTTTAAGGTCAACCCATAAAGTGAACAACATTGAGGTTTAAAGGGTACCAATCACCAAAAAGTATTTTGCTCTGTATGTTAGAGGTTCCATGCCATTATACTTCACTCAAAACTTGGGCTTCAAATATTACTTATTTAAAGAGATATTGCAAGTTTAATTACACTCTCTATAAGCATAAAAACGACTCGTGATTAGACTACTCGATGCACCCATACGCGCTCGCCAACATAAAGGCTCGCGTGGAACCCAACTCGAAGTTCGGTTCCGCGCGAGCACGTTAATGTTATCCCTTATTTCCTTCATACTCCTTAACTGTTGACCTATAGAATGCCAGATAAAGTTCTTTGAGGTTAATTTTATACCTTCTAGCGGTATAGAAATTATTTTTTCAGGTGGTTCGTACACTTTAACCCTGTCAAGACAATTGACCACATTTTGTGGTTAGGCTCAAAATCTTTTGATTCAGAGCTCAAAAAAATATACCAGAAGCATGAGTAGAAAGAGCAAAAATTTCTGTAAACACTGTCCATTTTTGTTCCATAACCATATAGCATTTAATGCCAGGAATTTTAAAAATGAGAATAAGCTTTGAAATCCTTCAATTGGCAACACATTGAGAGGTTCAAAATCATTGTTTTTCATCAAAATTGGCAATTTTTCAACTTTTTCGACAAAATATCCCAACCATGAATAAATGTTTTCAAAGACATTACACCTTATTAGAACCATGTAGCACTAAAAGAAAAATATTATTGTTGCCAATTTGAAGAACAAAATGTGATCAATTTAGCGCTTAAATAATTCCTGTCCTGAAAGGGTTAACAAATAATTGTCAGAGTTGTAGTCTATTGAATTCTGTTTTCTCCAGTGTAAAGTGCAATATCAATAGGACCATTGGTATAGCAGTATTTCCAACCCTTCAAAAAGCTACATGTAGGTAACTGAAACAAATCCTACCGACACAACAACCCCTTGGACTAAAAGCCCTCTGCACAACTAATCTTTCCCATATCAGTACCCCCTGCCCTTGAGTGGGGTATCCAAAAAGTTGATTCTAATTGTGAACTAGAGCAAATAACGTACAGTTTTATGGAACAAAACAAAACTCATAATTTGCAATTTACATGCATGTGTAGCATATTATATCTGCCTTCTATTGTGGTACATGGAAAAAAAAAGCATTACAAAGTACAAAAAGTCTGCTGCGGCACTAGCACGCTGATGAAAACCATGATTACTTTATTACTGATTTGCAGTCTCTAGCTTCACAGGTTAAGAAAACCTATCAACAACAAAGTATTTGACCTTTATGTTTTTGATCTCATGCTAGTGTCAGATGTATTTGTTTGGGGAAGAATTTGAAGTGATATTCACTTTTTTTTTTTGTTGAAGCAATGAACCATAACATACGTGTTGCATATCTACTATAAAGGGAAATTTTGGGGCATTGTTAAAGCAATTGAATTCATGAAACCAACCCAAATTTTGTGCGTAGTACCAAACAAGTACAAATAATTTTTAAATATTAAACTAGCAAAAATTTGGTACTCTGCACTTTCTTAGTATCTGTACTTTCAAACTTGTTACATGTATGTACGAAACTCTTGTAGAACAGCAGGAACGGGATGACTAAGTTTGTGACGAAAAGTTCTGTCCTGTTAACAACAATCTGTAGGAAATTTTTGCAGGGAAAATTTGGTGATGCATATAGCACTCTATCTAGTAAAAAGCAAAATCAAACAGATTTTTAAAATTCCCTTAATCTGTTTGTCGACTGATATGTAAGAAAGAAAAATGAAGTGAATTCACAGATTCAATCTTAGATGTACAATGTAGTTTATGGTAGAGGAAAAAATACATGGGAGGAGAGAGCAATTTAGCTCCGGAGAGCTCAAAAGAGATCTCTCTTTCAAGAAAATAAAAAAATAAAAAAATAAGAAGGAACACAAGAAAACAAAATGAAACAAAACAAGAGAAGCAAAAAGAAAAAAACCCAACAAAACTCTTGCTAAAAATACATGAAAATACATAAATATTGCTGCTATAGGACAGGTCATAAAAATAGCAAATCAAACAAACTGGCGTGATCAAGATATTACTTTCAACCTCGTTCAAGCTGGAAGTATGTCTACGGTATGTCTATTATTGTGGTTACACCCAGGTGCATTTTAATAACAGACTTTAGTGATGGGTGAGATTCATAATTCTCAAGGAGAGGGACAAGCTTTAAAACTCCAGACAATGGATATATATAGTCTATTGCCTGTATCAATTGCTCTATTGATGCACTACTGCTCTTGTATTCAGGCGTAAAGATAAGGTAAAATTCTGGTCACGCGATTTCATTGTGAAAGAAACTGTACCAAAGCAATAGACCGGTACGGTGATGTATTCAAATTTTATACATACCTTTCAAACAATGGTTGTTCCGTACAACCTGAAAGATTGCCCAAGGCTTGACATAGCAACAAGTAATGTATGCAAACTGGATTCCAAGCATAGAAACTCATTTATAAAAAGCAATTTAATGGAATAGCTTGTCACTACATGTAGGTGCTCAGAGAAGAAACGTACATAAATTTGTATAAGGTCTATTGGGAAAATTTAATCATGTCTACATGAGAATTGTTGTATACTGTGAGGTTTTGGAATCAGTAAAATGGTTATAAATTGACCCAATCTTGCTAATAATCACATACACTGTACACAGAAATGTGTGTATATGGGACTGCACACACATGCGGCATGAATGTTCAGCCTGAACACTTTTGAAGAGCAATCCTTTGTAGGGGACATTTCTACTATGATGTTCTTCCAAACTGACATGAAAAGAATGGAAAAGCTCAGATTATTTTTCAGCTTTCCCAGAACTCAACCTTCCCTTTAATAGTCCATATGATGCTACTAAACAGCCAGCAGTGAACCTAGAAAAGTTCTTTCTATTCAAGGTTTTTTGTTGATTTGTAATCATAAGTGGCCAAAGAACATTTTCAGCTTTGTTGCCAAAGGTGCAACCTTGAGCAATTGCATAATTTGCATATCAAATTCCAGTGTGTTATTCATCTTATGCAGCATAACTTGTGACACAATGAACGGAGGATATACCAAGGAACTGTACTGTTTCACAGGTTTCACTGCAAAAGATTTACAACATTGTTGGAGTTGGATGCAGCACGCACATTATGCATAAGTTGTCTGGGGTTGTTTGATATTGCCTGTATATGTGACGTTTTTGATTTATGCAAATCATGCAAAATGCTCAAAGTTGCTTCAGGGGCAACAAAGCTGAAATTGTTCAGAGACATCATGGAATTCCAAATCCAAAAAAAAACTTCAACGAAAAGAACTTTTCTAGGTTCATAAAATGTCAAGTCGACTATAAAGGTATAGGTACACAGCACAGTTGCATGATATTTCAATGTTGTTTTAAATTTTCAGCTGTTGAGCTACAGCCATCTTCAGCGATGTGAACCGACTTGACCTTTCTGACATGATTGTCAATAACTGAGACACAGACATTCAGACATTCGTAGCCAGGGCCTGAACCATCTCCGACAGCACTTTAACTTAAATGCGCTTCAAAATTTTATTCAATCTTTTGTATTGGGAGTTCAAGGCCGCTTCTGAAGCGATAAAACTCCTAGCCTAAAAGAGGTACCTGTAATCAGGCAAATAATTGCGTGTTTTACAGTTTAGGGTCATGCTTTATCCTAATCCCACACTAATGACATCACATTCCAGGGATTTTTCTTTTTGCTCTTCTCCCACTGAAGCAAGGGGGGGGGGTGGGATTTGTGGGATTATAGAAAATATGTTCACATTCATCATTTTTAAAGAAAATATTTCAAAGCTTATACTATACATGTACATGTATTTCCAGAGTAGTGCTGGGATTTGAACCCTGTATCTTATGATTTGCAGTCTGGTGACTTATCCACGAGACCACAACACCTCTTTAATCCAACTACAGGTGGTCTTACCTGGTAACTGGGATTGGAACCCTGTACCTTGTGATCTACAGTCAAGTGACTTATCCACTAAACCACAACACCTCTATAACACTAGACCACAACACCTCTATAACACTAGACCACAACACCTGGCTGAATCAAAAGTTGAGAGTCTTACCCGATAACTCTGCCGTCCAGCTATAGTGTCATTAAGCATTGTGATGTTGGTACCTATCACCTGTTCACTCCAGCTGCCTGAGATGGTCATGGACTGCCCGCTGATGGATGCAAAGTTGTAGTTGTATATATCGAATTGGCTCTGAAAAGACATGTGTAGGAGAGCAAGATTATTCATTATTCAGGACTCACAGGGGGTCCAGTTTCAAACTAAGGTGAGTATTGCACTAAGGAGTTAAATCTGACCCTCAGTCTAAAATCGTGTTTAACAAAAAGAAAACTTAGACTGGGGTCTAACTTCTTCTGTTAAAACTCAACTTCAGACCCATTGTTGGGTTTAAATTTTAGCAGAATACTGGCCTAAGGGTTTGTGCGCATTGGGCCTGTTTAAATTTAAAGTGTACCAATCACCTGAAAAAATAATTTGTGAACAGCTAGAAAGTATAAAATCAACCTCAAAGAACTTTGTCTGGTATTCTATAGGTCAACAGTTAATGAATATGAAGGAAATAAAGGATAAAATGAAAATGCTCGCGTGGCACCAAACTCAGAGTTTGGTTCCGCGCGAGCCTTTACCTTGGCGAGCGCATACAGGTGCGTCGAGTAGTCTACTCACAAGTCGCTTTTACGCTTATAGAGAGTGTCATTAAAATTGCAATATCTCTATATAGAATTAATATTTGAAGCCCACAGTTTGAATATATTATAACGAAGCACACTCTAACATACAGAGCAAAATTATTTTTGGTGATTGGTACATGTACCCTTTAAAAATTGGAGGAGTCCGGATATCAAATTTGGAAACAATAATGTGCACTAGGCTTACATTACTGCATCATTACCAACCCAACCCTTCCACTTCTTTATGCAGTCTGAAATGCCCTCATCTTTATATTTCATGTAGTACTTCTAGACAAAATGACCATTTGGATTTTTACTTGACATTTCCTCCAACTTTCAACAACCAGGGCTCCATTCATAAAACTTGTTATCAATAACAACTGCCTCATTGCTATGACAAATTCGCTCTCAGCCAATCCAATTGAAGGATTTCAGTAGCTTGTAACAATTATAGTAACTTGTTATCAGTAGCAACTGCCTCATTTCTATGACAAATTTGCTCTCCGCCAATCAGATTCAAGGATTTCAGTAGCTTATAACAATTATTGTAACTTGTTAATGATAACAAATTTTATGAAACGGGGCCCAGGTCTGTATAACCAATGTCAGAGAGAGAGAGAGAGAGAGAGAGAGAGAGAGAGGGGGGGGGGGGGGATACACAGTGAAGAAAACATAACAAGTCAGAAGAGCTAATCACAGTTGTGATCTGGCATTTGGTGACAGTTACTCCAGCATTGATTTTGTCAGATATAGGGTTAGGGCTTTGGTTAGAATTGTATCTTATGTTAGGTTTATGGTTTGGGTTAGGTATGGAGTTGGGTCCTGGGTTGAAGGTAGGACCTCAGTTAGTGTTACCAAGGGACAGGAAAGCTGCATTTACATGAACAATCAGTGACCAAACATTTTCGCCAGAGACAATTGCCCCTGGAGATATTTTGTCAAAGATGTAGGGTTACGATAAGGTCGCAATTGGATGTTAGGTTAAGTTATGGGTTATTTTACAGTAAGGTATGGAGTTTAGTCTACAGGTCAAGTCAGGAAATTGACTTGGAGTAACTGTCCATGGGGAATGTTCTCGGTGGGGAGATAAAACCTCTTAACTCAATTTTTTCTCTTTATAATTTTGTAGCTAAGGATTAATTTGATGTTTTGATTAAAGAAAACCCATGTAACACATATCTGTAAAAAATAAAGCCACAAGAGATCTGTTAAAGGCAGGTCTTCATTGCATTTCCTGCGTTAATCATGAAAGTTTTTTTTTTCCTCTCCTGAAAATCTAACATTTTTGAATTATGAGGGTTTTAACCCTTTCAAGACAATTGACCACATTTTGTGGTTTGGCTCAATATCTTTTGATTCGGAGCTCTAAAGAATAGACCTGATGCATGAGTAGAAAGAGTAAAATTTTCTGCACACACTATGTCCATTTTTGTTGCATGACCATATTGCGTTTGATGCCAGGAATTTTAAAAACGAGAATAAGCTTTAAAATCCTTAAATTGGCAACATACTGAGAAGTTCAAAATCCTTGTTTTTTATCAAAATTGGCAATTTTTTCACATTTTCGACAAAAATCCCAACCATGTATATTTTTTTCAAAGATATTACACCTTATAGAAACATGTAGCAGTAAAAGAAAAATATTATTGTTGCCAATTTGAAGAACAAGATGTGATTAATTTAGCTCTTAAATAATTCCTGTCCTGAAAGGGTTAACACCCGACCAACAATGTGTCATACAGTTTGTACGTGTGAATTCTAAAATCATCTATAAAACCAATCTCAAAGAGAGGGATAGAGACAGAGGGAGAGAAACAGACAGAGAGAAACAGACAGACTGACAAAGAGAGACAGAGAGATAGAGAGAGAGAGAGAGGGGGAGACAGAGGGAGACAGACAGAGAGACAGATGGAGACAGACAGAGACACAGAGAGACAGAGAGGGACAGAGAGGGACAGAGAGAGAGAGAGAGAAACAGACAGAGAGAAACAGACAGACTGACAAAGAGAGACAGAGAGACAGAGAGAGAGAGAGGGGGGGGGAGACAGAGGGAGACAGACAGAGAGACAGATGGAGACAGACAGAGACACAGAGAGACAGAGAGGGACAGAGAGGGACAGAGAGAGAGAGAGAGAAACAGACAGAGAGAAACAGACAGACTGACAAAGAGAGACAGAGAGACAGAGAGAGAGAGAGAGAGGGGGGGGAGACAGAGGGAGACAGACAGAGAGACAGATGGAGACAGACAGAGACACAGAGAGACAGAGAGGGACAGAGAGGGACAGAGAGAGAGAGAGAGAGAGAAACAGACAGAGAGAAACAGACAGACTGACAAAGAGAGACAGAGAGATAGAGAGAGAGAGAGGGGGAGACAGAGGGAGACAGACAGAGAGACAGATGGAGACAGACAGAGACACAGAGAGACAGAGAGGGACAGAGAGGGACAGAGAGAGAGAGAGAGAAACAGACAGAGAGAAACAGACAGACTGACAAAAATCCCAACCATGTATATTTTTTTCAAAGATATTACACCTTATAGAAACATGTAGCAGTAAAAGAAAAATATTATTGTTGCCAATTTGAAGAACAAGATGTGATTAATTTAGCTCTTAAATAATTCCTGTCCTGAAAGGGTTAACACCCGACCAACAATGTGTCATACAGTTTGTACGTGTGAATTCTAAAATCATCTATAAAACCAATCTCAAAGAGAGGGATAGAGACAGAGGGAGAGAAACAGACAGAGAGAAACAGACAGACTGACAAAGAGAGACAGAGAGATAGAGAGAGAGAGAGAGGGGGAGACAGAGGGAGACAGACAGAGAGACAGATGGAGACAGACAGAGACACAGAGAGACAGAGAGGGACAGAGAGGGACAGAGAGAGAGAGAGAGAAACAGACAGAGAGAAACAGACAGACTGACAAAGAGAGACAGAGAGACAGAGAGAGAGAGAGAGGGGGGGGGGGAGACAGAGGGAGACAGACAGAGAGACAGATGGAGACAGACAGAGACACAGAGAGACAGAGAGGGACAGAGAGGGACAGAGAGAGAGAGAGAGAAACAGACAGAGAGAAACAGACAGACTGACAAAGAGAGACAGAGAGACAGAGAGAGAGAGAGAGAGGGGGGGGGGAGACAGAGGGAGACAGACAGAGAGACAGATGGAGACAGACAGAGACACAGAGAGACAGGGAGGGACAGAGAGGGACAAAGACAGGGAGAGGTACAGAGTGAAGAAAACAAAACAAATTACAAGAACAAGGGCTGTATCAAAACTGTTACACAACCCAAAACAAAGCTTTGGAAATCATCACCTTATGCTTTGATAAACATATGGGGCCTGAAAAAGGGAAAGAAATGCTCCGTAATAAACGCTCACCTCTAAAACCAATGTCATGATAGGCACTGATATATTATAGCTGGTAAAGACTGTGGAAACCTTGTCCTTCTGTTCAAATGATATTGGCCTTGGCAAGAGAAAAGCTATCAAGATACCTGCTATGACGACACAGGTAAATATTGACAAAGTGACGTAGCAAACACTGGAGAAATGAAAGAACAAGACAAAAAAATATTATCGTACAGATAAACTTGAGTACCGGTACTGGTTACAGGGTTCCCTGATTGTTCCCTTAGTTATCCCTGATAGAGATTCAAAATTCCAGAAATATTAAACCTTTCAGGTCAGGAATTATTTAAGTGCTAAATTGATAACATTTTGTTCATCAAATCGGCAACAATAATATTTTCCTTTTCGTGCTACATGGTACTAATAAGGTGTAATGTCTTTGAAAAAAATATACATGGTTAGGAATTTTCTCGAAAAGTTGAAAAAAATTGCCAATTTTGATTTAAAAAACAATGATTTTGAACCTCTCAATGTGTTACCATTTTAAGGAATTTAAAGCTTATTCTCGTTTTTAAAATTCCTGGCATCAAATGCAATATGGTCATGCAACAAAAATGGACATAGTGTGTGTAGAAATTTTTACTCTTTCTACTCATGCATCTGGTATATTTTTTAGAGCTCTAAATCAAAAGATATTGAGCCAAACAACAAGATGTGGTCAATTGTCTCCAAAGGGTTAACCCATAGCAATACAATGTCTCCATTTAGTGACATTTTTTGCAGTATCTCTTGATCCTTGGGTGGTATTCTGAAAATTGTTCTAACTTTTATCTTAAGTATTTCGATGTTAATTGTCATAACAAATTGAAATTGTGCAGAATAAACAATCATCACTGGTGCCTGCGCAGATGTCTTTTTCAACTTTACGCGAACGCAGAGAGCTGTGTGCAAATATTAACCAATGACTTGTCCTAATTTTAAGTTGCTATGACAATTAACATTGAGATACTTAAGATAAAAGTTACAATTTTCAGAATACCACCCCAGAATGCTAGGAATTACACACTATATATGAACAGCAAGAGAAAAATCACAAAAAATTATGAGTCTATTTCCAATGCTGTGAAGCAATTAATAGTTTGTAAGAGCACTATAGAAATATAATTATTGTATTTTATTGTAGATTGTGCCATTCATGAATAAGAGTGATTTAATTGTAACTAACTAATAAAGTCTCAAAATTGTCAACGTGGTGTAAAATATATAATCACTATTTTCGTGTACGAATTGGCAATTTTTCAATTAAATTTTGCAATTTTCATTCAAATTGGTTCATTTCATAAATATTTTTATTTTTTCCAACTACATGTATGTAGGAGTTGAAAATAAGAATAATTGTTGCCAATTTGAGGAGAGAAAACTGAATGATTTAGACCATAAAATTACTGTCTGAACTACTATTGGTTAAAGAAGGCATTATACACACTAAACACATGGAACTACATGTAAACATGCATGTAGCATCACAGTTTTGTCCAAAGTTGTCAGCAATTCATATTTGATAATATTGGAGCAATGAAAAGGCATTACGGAATGAAAAAAAGAAAAAAAAGAACAAAAAGAGAGAATGGGGTGTGTAGAGAATTTTGCTCCTTCTGCTCATGCATCTGGCACATTTTTAGGGCTTAGATCCAAAAGTTGATGAGCCAAACCACAAATTGTGGAGTTTTGTCTTGAATGGGTAAAATAAATATATGGTATTTTATATCAATACAGGAATCATCCACAAACACACACAGATGAATGAGTGTCCCCAGGCACCGTGGCGCGTCACTGATTTGAACCCAGATCAAAGGGTGAACAGACAGAAATTCAGGAAAATAGGAGAAATTATAACACTAGATGGCAGCACACATGTATAATAAATCTAAAATATTGACATCAATGGAGAAGGGCCATAGAGTTATTATTTTCTGATATCTTACGTTCTTCTAGGTTTCAATCTTGCATCGTTGTATGGAATCAGGGCCACAAGGTCATCTTCACGCTCTGTTCAAGAGAAGTGGGAAAATGAAAAACAGAGAAAGCCTGAAAGGTACTCATGAATGAACCATATGTACCCTATCTAACTTATGTAGATTATAGAATGAGAACACCATATTTATGTTTTAAATGGAAAGTCAAGCCCAATATCAACTTACCTTTTAATTAATAAATGCAGGAAAAGAAAATCAGGAAGTTTGAGAAACATCCGTACAATAGTAAAAACATACAGTGCAATAGTTCATCTCAAAACATATTACTCAACTAGTGTTTTCCCATCAAAATAAATATGGTTATCCCTAGTAAATGCTAATCGTATAATCACATACAAGTGTGCATCCGTTCACAAATGATATTAACTGACATATCCCTGAAATTTTTAAATGAAAAATGTGAATTATCACAAAAGAGGCAGACCCTAAACCATTTCTTGAACACTGCAAGCTGTGGTTTCCATCTTTTATCACATTAGTTTGATTAACTAATTTCCTTCTTTGGTCAACTTACTGAACATGAAACGTACTACTTTAGTTGAATTTTTTCACATGTACATTGCCTACACAGGCATGTTATACAACAATATTATACACCAGGAGGCAGTGTTGCCCAATCGGTTAGTCGTCAGGCTCTGCATATGACTTTCATCATAAAATAAGCGTGCGTGGGTTCGAGTCCATGCCTGACCTGACAAAAATGATTGTCGCTGCATTGTGTTCTCGATGTAGGCTCAGGTTCAGGGAAAAATACTCCTTTCCTCGGACTAGAATGTTAACTGGAGGCCCTGTGTGTAGGACAGTCCCACCCTATGCACGTTAATATGCTACACTTCTCGCAAAGAGTAGGGTGGAAACCCGGTTTTTAGCGTGCCTGCATACACATCAGGTATTGTCTTTGTACAGATCGTCGTGATAGGCTGCATAGCCCTTTGACGATTACCAGAAGAAGAGGAAGAATGAATTTCCATGATTCAGTTCCTGGTAAACAAAGGGGCCGAGGCTGGACCCATATCTCTGATAATGATAAGTATAACTATATAATTTGTCTGAATTTTGGGGGAAAAGGTATTGGATATTGTTGTTGCTCACTAATTTATGTTCATGAGCCTTCGCAATCTATTCTATAGGATCCACTACCTTTTCTACATTCAGGAGAGTAATTTATAGTTAAACTTGTCCTTATCAGTAATATATGACCCATCCTTTAATTGTAAAAGTTGGAACCACATGGTCCTAGTCAGAAAGAGGGCATCCTAGTACACCAACAGCCCCCGAGACTGACAGCCAACGAGACCGATAGCCCATGAGACTGACAGTCCTTGAGACAAGTTGGTCTCAAGGACTGTCAGTCTTGTGGGCCATCAGTCTCATAGGTTTTGGTCTTGTGGGCTGCAAGTGATCAGAAAAGCCCTACTTACCTCTAGGTATTTTGCCAGTACCCTGACAGGTTGGGCAAGTGAACCCATCACTCAGCTCCTCATAGGTGTAGTTTGGTGGTCCACCATTCGCTAGTTCTCCTTGTGCCGATCCCTCCCTTCCTAAACCTTCATATGGCGGAGCAGGAGCTTCAGGACTCAAGTCTGAGGTGGTGCCATATTTGGTCCTGTGACCATAAGGGGGTGGATCAGAAACCATCTTCTACAAGATAGGTCTATAGGTGACTTGAGGAGAAGGCTTCTAGGTGTTCAGTTCTGTCAAATATGATCCTCTCTAGTGCAAGAACAGATAGAGGAGGGCCTTCATGTATATGTCATTCAAATATCTCTAACATTGGGGGACCCAGAAGAGGATGTTTTGCCATATTTGTTCCTATGGGCATGCATGTGGTGGCTCAGAGCAGTGGCATAACACATACAAATAATACATACACCATCATCAGGGATCAGGATTTGGTCTAGCGGCAGCTCTTTGTATTCGCCTACAAACAGACTCTGATCGGACCCAGGTTCGAATCTCAGTCATGTCAATCATGATTGATACACGTCTGTCAAAAAAAAAAAATTCAATGATCTTTATTGTGATTCCACTCAATAATTATACATAAATCATAATTCAACATTTCAATGAAAGTATATAAGAAATAAAACACATTATCATGTAACATGTTCTATAAATGAATAACTGAAATTCCAAAATTTAAAGAAAACATTGAATGAAATCATTTCATAAAATAGCCCCCCCCCCATGAACAAGGGAAGCAATACACATGTATACATGTACATGTATACACTGTACATGTATAAATAATGAAAATAATTCTTCGTTACAAAATGGAACTGACTTATACAGACTGACTTCATACAAAAAAACGATACAATTCATAGGTTATCAATCATACTCATGAAATAAAAATATCCTAAATTAGGCCTACATAATTATAGGCCTACAATGAGTCAGGAAAAAAAGAATGGAATCAATAAATAAAAACAAATTATACCCCTCCAAAAACAAAACATTACTAAAACTCAATTACACACACACACACACCACACACCCTCCCACGAGTGAGCCATCATCATTATCACTACAAATATAAATTGCAGAAAAGTTTGTGACAGGATTACAAGAAAGACAAGGGGAATGAAGCTGAAATCACTGCAAGAGAATAAAGAAGTCAATGTAAAAATTGAATGGGAAAGGAGACTATTTCCTTCATGCTTGTGGGTGCAGGTACATTGCGGATTGATGTGGCTATTATATCCATAAAACTTTTTACCTCTTAAACTTAGAGGTCACCCACCACCAAAATTGCCACAGCGCCACATAGATCTAGGCCTGGTTCCGTGAGTGGGACCTGCATATCTTTAGGACCCCTGGCCAGTAATGTTGTTTCCGAATTTCCGAACCGAACTGAAAATTCGCGAATTTGCGTTGTCGAAACGAATCCTGCCGAATCCGAATTTTGCTTGATTCGGAAGATTCAGAAGATTCGGGAACTCCAGGATTCAGTTGAATATTCGCAATTTTTCAATGGAAAACAAAATTATAGACAAACAAATATCAAATTCAAACAGTTAATCTTACTTTGGATAGTTGCATAAAACCCACATTTCTCCAAGATATTAAGCCTTTCATAGCGTAGCGAGAAGATTGCCAATTTGATGAGCGAAAACGTTGCACCGATATCAATGTGATCTGGTTATTGCGAACGCACGTACGAAGTTACAAACGCCCGTATTCTTTCCTGGTCAATTATACAATCATCAAATTGACGGTGCGATAAAATTATATCGCTAACTCGGTTCGGAACGAAATAAAGATTTTACATAGAGAAAGCCTGTTAAGCACGACGTGTCTCTCGCGAGTGAATTAACTAAAGTAAGCAACATTTTGAAGGCGCCTTTGAAGCCGAATTCTAATGGTGTCTTTAATAAATTTCTGATGCAAAAGATAACTCCCGACCATAGTGAAAATGGGCTTTTCAATTATAATTTCACATCTTTCATTTCATATGCTAAATACAACTTTCTTTATAATTTTTAAATTTTTTGTTTACCAGTAATCGGGGATGAATAATATGTTCCTCTTGGCGCTACCAAAAAGTTATGACATTTCATTTTTTGTTTTTTTTGTTTTGTTTTTTGTTGGAGACAAAGACGAATATTAATTGTCCAGTTCCCGCGCTTTTCATGTTAAAGAAGAAAGGAAGTCAAAACAGAAAAACACGCATGTAAAACAACACAACACGACCATGACGACCGTGAAGAAAAGCAAATAAACAACAAATCAAGAATCGCGCATCCCCGCACTTCGTATGTTAAAGAAGAAAGGAAGTCAAAACAGAAAAACACGCATGTAAAACAACACAACACGACCATGACGACCGTGAAGAAAAGCAAATAAACAACAAATCAAGAATCGCGCATCCCCGCACTTCGTATGTTAAAGAAGAAAGGAAGTCAAAACAGAAAAGTACGCATGTAAAACAACACAACATGACCGTGAAGAAAATGAAATAACAAATAACAAATCAAGGATCGCGCATCCCCGCGCTTCGTATGTTAAAGAAGAAAGGAAGTCAAAACAAAAAAGCGCGCATGTAAAGGCGACTTCCGACTTTTTATTTAAAAAAAATCAAAATATATCCGAATCCGAATCGAAACGAATTTCGGGAAGAAAAATATCAAACGAATCCGAATGGAATCGAATCCGAATTTCGGCGATTCGTTGCAACACTACTGGCCAGCACACTGACTAAGTGAAGATAACCTTGTACTTGTACATGTATGAGTGGATGGGCAACAACAACGGAACATGAATGTTTTCACTTTGTCCGTCATAATTTTCTCAAAAATTCAACTTCAGAATAAAGAGAGCTAGCTTTCAAAAAACCGGCATCATTGTGCTTGAGGAAACCAGTTTCCTATAGTCCAAGTTGTGTCCACTGTGCGGAAGGTTTTGCATCAAATCTTTTGAAAATTGTTGAACATTAGAGGGGCACAGCTGATATTGGAGACCGTTTCCTATTTGAGGTTGTGACCACCGCCAAACCTGACACAGCCCCACATAGTGATGGTTCAGTGAGTGCCATTTAGGAGACCAATTTCATTTTTTTACATTTGTTGCGAAGGGATTACCTTGGCTCAAAATGAAAATGTGATTAGCAGATTCCTCATGAAAATTACCCCTTTTGACCGCTTACTTAAATTGTTTTCATAACATTATTTGCACACCAAGTAATAGTGGTCGTTGACCACTAAGAACGAACAATGGCAAAATACTACTGTATTTTCTATCGCATGTAATAAATGTATGGGGAAAAAAATAACATAAACATTTAAAATACTTCCTTTTAAATTCAGGTTTAAAAATCTCACTCTTACCTTCAAGGAGAATGAAACCCTGGGGAAGAAAATCAGTTACGAAATGAGAAAGTTATAAAAGTTTGAAAAGTCTCAATCTATTTTCTATGGCGATCCTCAAATTGGCAATGTTGCTTCAAAGTGACAGGTTTAGTAGTACAACTCTCAATATGTTTTGTACACAAAATTCATATTTTCCCCATTATCTCTCTAGGTGCAGCTTGTCTCCTTCTCAGCTCAAGATATATCATGGGAAAATATATTTGACACAACATATGTTGAATTCGGTGACACGACATTTACTCCTCTGACATGTGCTCCTCCGTCCATATCTCAGAAGGTCAAAGTCATGATTTGTTTTTTTGTTAAGGACAATGTGAAGATTAGGATTAGGGTTAGGGTTAGGGTTAGGGTTAGGTTTAGGTTTGGGATTAACATGGCAAAGTTAGACCGAAGCAATTGTCGCAGGAGCAAATGTCATGGAACCGTTGAGTTCACAAAAAGACAATCAGCATCTTTAGAGATAATGGAGAAAATATGAAATTTTGTGTACAAAACATATTGAGAGTTGTACTACTAAACCTGCCATTTTAAAGCAACATTGCCAATTTGAGGATCGCCATAGAAAGTAAATTGAGACTTTTCAAACTTTCATAACTTTTTCATTTGGTAACCGATTTTCATGGAACTGTTTTAAAATTGCTTCTCTCTATCCTCTCTTTTCATTAAATAGATATTTCCCCAGGGTTTCATTCAGTATCGCACGCGCACATCGATGGCATACACCGAAAATCGGGACTATTACATGTGCGCGATAGGGACCAAATTTTGCCAACCAAATTTTTTTTTGGGGGGGGGGGAAGATGTCAGCACTTGCGGCGACTACGAAATGTACACAATTACTTCGATACCCTGTTTCGCCAGAACTGACAGTAAATTACGAATTTCATTTCTGGAATTATCTTTTCCAACATCGGTGAGTTGAACTTATTATATTTCATGGATAAGTTGGTGTTGGTATTTGTAAATTAAATGCCGATTTTGAGTGAATGTTGGTGACTTTTGTGCAGTGGTGTTTGGAAGTGTTGAGGTGTATGCCCGTCCAAGAGTATACCATGTAGTAATGCCACTATAAGTTCATTTTTTTGTTATGATCCACACACAAAACTAATAGGCTTCTGATTTTAGAGAGGTAAAAATGTGGCGGAGAAAAAGTGCCTTGTTGGTGTTGTTTAAATTGCCCTCTTGTTAGCAAAGTATCCAAGATCAGAGACTGTCTCCCAAGAGGGAGAGAGTTTCCTAAATCGGCCGTGCGACTCAGCTAACGTTACTGTTGAAGCGCATTTACAAGCTTATCTGAAGATAACCTTGTACTCCCCAATAGCTTTTACAGGTGAATACTAGGTTTTGTGTGTATTAGCAGGCTATGGTCCATTCCACTTTTCCCATGCCGAGATTAATTGATCCTTATGTCATGTCTGTACTGCTCCCCTCTCTGTGTGGAGAGAGGAAATCTGCATTTGTTTATAGTTGCTGGCAGTAGCACAGCAGTAGAGGGCAGCCCTGATGTGTTTTCACCATGACCATATTGGTTTGGGAGGACAAGGTTATATTATAACCTTGTTCATTGGATAAGTGATATTATAGGGGTGTAAAAAGGGATGATAAATATATTTGGTTTTTAAGTGACTCCTGAGTCCTATTTTGCTTTATTCTGTTAAATTTCTGCTTTATTCCATTAATTGATCTGCGTACAACTGTGTATAGTCATGAATTGTATTTCCGAAGAGCATTGTATTACCGAACGCATACAGTTAAGTGCCTAAAATGACTTTCATACACGTGGGACTACACGTATGTTCTGCACACTATTTGACACACAGAACACAGGGCAGAAGATCATAAAATGAAGCAAAAAACATAAGTTATATATTATAACCTGCTCTCTCGTTACCCCCAGTCTTCATTCCGTTGGCCCCAAATCGGGGTATGTTGTGTCTCTTTCCCATAGGGGGCACACGTTCAGTAATACAATACCTTTTTCAAGGGACCAAAATGCCTCGTCATTGGGAAGGGGTTCGCTCTGAAGAGAATATTGTATTAAATCTACGTTGTCTTTTTCAAATTCCACAAACTTCTTTTTCTGTAGGACTTTTTTTAAGCATTCATTATGTAAGTTTGACAGATATTCGTTTCATATTTTATTTGCTATTGTTGATTTTCTGAAAAGTGTTCGGGAATAGGATCCACTACCATACACCTAAGTTAAAGTGTGAGGTGGGTGGCTGTCGCAAAAGTAAGTTTTTCCGACCCCCCTCCCCGCCTCCCCCTAGCTCCCCATAGTTGTACGAACTCTGTGGCTTATCAATCTGGTACTGGCCACAGAGTTGTACAGCCCATGCCATTCATGCTAATGGAGGCGAGGGTAAACACAGAAATACTATGCCTCATAATCACCATTCCCATGCACGGTGAACCTTGCAAACCACCCTCGGTGTTTGCTAAAGGGGTTACCTTCCAGGATCAACTAAGATTATAAAAATTGAATGAATAAAAAAGAAAGAAAAAAAAATCGGAAGGTGTGATCAGGTTTTTTTTTACCTTTCATGTGTAACTTGTATATATGGGACTACACAAATCTTACCTTGCATGTGTAGTCCCATATATACAAGTTACACGTGCAAGGTAAAAAAAACCTGATCACACCTTCCAATTTTATTTTCTTTTTCTTTTTTATTCATTCAATTTTTACAATCTTAGTTGATCCTGGAAGGCTTTAGGAAACTCCGAGGGTGGTTTGCATGGCTCACAGTATGTGGGAAATGGTGATATTCAGATCTAGATTTTTTGGTTGATATCCCCCTCCACACACAGTATAGGCATGGAGTCACTCATGGGCCCTTGCCTATGTGGGACTGTGTCCAACATTCACTGTTGCAGCAGTCAAAAACAGACAAAATTGCTCTAAGCAAGATTTAATTTTCTTAAATTTGCTAGATTACCTGATTCATGGACTCTTCCACTCTTACTGTGCCACAAATTAGGGGATTCAGAATTGAAAGTGAAATTTTAAATAATTATTTTCCTCTCCTGTATGAATGATCTAGCCTGGAATAGGGCACTCACACTTATGCGAGGTTATTGGAGATAACCTCGGGCCTGGGAAAAGGGCCTGCTGATACACACAATAGCTATTGGAGCCTATTCACCCATAAAAGAGCTAGTCTGAGTACAAGGTTATCTTCAGATAAGCTTGTACATGTATAAGTGGCATGGAGTGTATAGCTCCATATACGCCAATAACAAAGGCCAAGGTAAGTCTTTATCTCACACACCGGGCAAGGTATCAGAATCATATAACGAGCACACCACGTAATACTATAGTGGTCATATTGACCACTACGCGGGACGAATGCAAAAATACTAGTCATTTTCTATCGCATGTACTTAAGGTATGGGGGGAAAAGTAAGATAAATGTTTAAAATACTTCCTTTCAAATTCAGCGCTTTAAAATCTCTTTCCTACCTTAAATGGCCGTTAGGAAAAACTTCTGATATTTCCAGCAAAATCCAAAGTCAAAATCATGTCCAAAACCTAAGAAATCCCCGCCAATTTTTTTCGCGACTGCATGTTGTTTTCCTGCTGCCGATGTTTTTAGACTAAATCGGCCAATAAAATTTTGTCCACAACGAAACTCGGTATCGCCTGCACATCGATCTGTACGATCGCACACACGGAAAATCGGGACTTACAGTACATGTGCGCGATAGGAACTGAACTTTTAACGACCGAATTTTTTCGCGGGAGATGTCAGCGCTTGCGGTGATCAGGAAATGTACACCATGACTTGCGATACCCCGTTTCGCCAGAAGTGACAGTAAATTACGGATTTCATTTTTGGAATTATCTTTTCCAACATCGGTGAGTTGAATTTATTGTATTTCATGAATATGTTGGTGTCGTTTTTTGTAAATTAAATGCCGATTATGAGTGAATGTTAGTGACTTTTGTTGAGTGGTGTTTTGAAAGTGTCGAGGTGGATGACTGCCTAGAGTCTACACACGAAGTATAGTAAAGTCGCTATGA
Organism: Heliocidaris tuberculata; assembly: GCA_025618425.1. Taxonomy (NCBI): domain Eukaryota; kingdom Metazoa; phylum Echinodermata; class Echinoidea; order Camarodonta; family Echinometridae; genus Heliocidaris; species Heliocidaris tuberculata. The sequence goes on from CM046849.1 coordinate 4,039,387, forward strand.
GTGATAACGAGAGAGCAAGAACAGACGAGAGGGCAATGTCGCCCTCTTACAACCAGCCTGGCGTAAATCATCGAAATCGATGGATATCGCCATCAAATCAACAACAACAACAACAACAACAACAAGCTCTGTGGCCAGTACCAGATTGATAAGCCACAGAGCTTGTACAGCTAAGCTCCCCATACTGAGTAACATGAACTGGTAGTGGTACACAAAAACATACTAGTGGGACTGAGTGTTCGATTTTACCATTATGCTCTGCATTCTGCATCAACAAATTCAGTGTTTGGGTTGTAAAAAATTGGTAAAATGCATTAAAATACTTACCTGATATTTTCTACATTCAGAATGCAGCAATATTTCATAGATTAAGGATGAGGCTCTTCAAAATTCCGCATCGGAGTCCAGCTGTACGGCGGGTTTGTTTTGTTTATGGTCGCAAAGCTCAATCAGTCAGGTGATCGCTCTAATCTGTCAAGCATTCCGATCCGTACCGTACCGTAAGTCAAAATCCTGGGGTGGGGGAGGGGGGGGGGGGAATATATAGCGGGGGAGGGTGGCCTGTACAAATATACCCCCACTTATCAAAAAAAAAATAATATTTTAATAAATCAGTTCTTGAATTTTTAAATAAATCTACAAACTCGACGGTTCTAGTAAAATTTCTGTTTGAAATGCTATTAAAAACCAAAAGATAAGATATTAGAAGGTCACATTAATTTCGATTTTATTTATCAATGGGTGTGGGGGGGGGGGGGGGGTGTTCGTGTGTATAATCGAGCTCGAAAATTTCGGCAATTTAAATTTCGATCATCCCCCCACCCCTCGAAACGGATTTACGCCGATGTGGATATGACAATTGAGATCGACGGACATGACTCATTAATATATCCCCACTTTTAAGGGAGGGGGTGGCGGGGGAGGGTGGCCTGTACAAATATATACCCCCACTTATCAAAAAAGAAATAATATTTTAATAAATCAGTTCTTGAATTTTTTAATAAATCTACAAACTCGACGGTTCTAGTAAAATTTCTGTTTGAAATGCTATTAAAAACCAAAAGATAAGATATTAGAAGGTCACATTAATTTCGATTTTATTTATCAGTGGGTGGGGGGGGGGGGGGGGGGGGGGGAGGTGCTCGTGTGTATAATCGAGCTCGAAAATTTCGGTAATTTAAATTTCGATCATTCCCCCCACTCCTCGAAACGGATTTACGCCGATGTGGATATGACAATTGAGATCGATGGACATGACTCATTAGTGCAGGGATACTGGATGTGGATGATTTGTAGTGCTATACGTGAACATGTTGACACTAAATATGGCCGAAAATATACGGGTATATCTGTCAAAAATGCAGGAGTTCCAGATCAACCATTATTAAACTCTTTATCGTTGATGCCTGGTAGTGATGATGTTGATGAGCGGCACGGTGATGATAATTACGGTGACGATCGATGATGATGATATGGATATTATAATAATCATGGTCACGATGATGATGACTGTTGATAATGATGATGATGATGATGATGGTGATGATGATAATGATGATGATGAGATGATTTTGATGATTATGATAATCATGATTGATTGTGATGATGATGATGATGATTTATTGATAATTATGCGGTATATCACTCATGGTGGTAATGATGAAGGAACGAATGAATACAAGTACGGTATGTGTACACAGGGGCGGCGCTACAGGGGGGGCAGAGGGGGCGACCGCCCCCCTATGATTTTTCAAGTAGTGAAAAAAGAAAAAAAAGAAGAAAAAAGAAGAAAAGGAGGAAGAAAAGGGAAGAAAAGGGAAGAAAGAAGAAAGAGGAGTATCAAAAAGAGAGGTCTTAAACATATAACTCTATATTACCCCTGTTATTTAATGGAGAAAAAATATGACGTCATCTTTAGGTCGTCTTGCCCCTCCTATCAAAATACCCTGGCGCCGCCCCTATGTGTACAAATACTTATATTGTGATCCCACTGAATGATGGTTGAACTGAACAGAAAAAAAAAAAAAAATTGGAAGCATAATCTTATACATGCAGGTAATTTTGGGTTAAGGTCGTAGATCTATACGACCGGTGGATTTTTTTCTTTCCAGTTTAAGAGTATTCTACTTCGGGCAACTTATTGGTCTAAAAAATAATTTTCTTGAGTTAGATTTAAAAAGCTTTCAAATTAGTGGCAGGTTTGGATTACCGTTCCTGTCTGGTCGGAGAAGTCTGTTTTCCTCTTTGATAGGCTGCCTGCAGGCATTCTTTGAAAATTCCCGTTTATATTTGTTTTTGTTTTTTTGAGATTTGTCAAAAAAAGAAGGCCTGATATATAACACTGCATGGAATACCCGTCGGGTATTCATTAAAAAAAAAAAAAATGAATGCGCTGTAAGATACTTAAAACTGATATATCCCCCCCCCCCCAAAAAAAAAAATAAACTCTGGGGATTCCTCCAAAACGTATATTTTTCAGAATAAAAAATTGTAAGGATATTCTTCTAACGAAGTTGATCCAAAACCGACATATCATAATCAAGAAATTTACATTCCATCCCTTCGAATTTTACCAAAACGGCCACAAATAATGTAAATCAGGTATGCCAATTTGTGATTTACTCAAACTTCTCCATTACGTCATATTTTCATAGAATAGTTTGTACAATGAATCGCTTGGATCGGTTCATTTCGGAAAAGCACACACAAATTTTCAAACAAAACCGACAAGTTCGCAATATTGAGATATAGTTTCACTTTTTCTTTATTTAGCTCTTTTTCTTAATATATCTCGGCAATAATGATACAACACATTACTGATCACCACCACAAATTCGTTACACGTAACACAAGGATGAAGTTACACCAGTCAAAATAAACATTATTCAAGGCATGCATATACAACTAGTCATAATAATACAATGTAAAACGAAAATCTTAACACCAAACCATCAGCGACCTCAATATATATCATTAGTAATGACTGCTCTAGAATAAGTTTTTTTTTTTTAAAGATAAAAGCGATACTATTAAAAAGAACAACGGGGAAAATAATGATCAATTGTTTTAGTCAATAAAATACAAGGTAAACGGTCTTAGTGTTTTTAAGCATTTAAGAGAAAGTGATAGCAGAACAATAATGAGTCGAATCCCCCCCCCCAATAAAAATAAACAGGCTAAAAGGAAGAATGGAGAATTAAATTCGGGATTAATATCGAGAACTATGCGAAAAAAATTATCATAAACTAATCTTCATGTTTTTTCTTGTTTCTAATCTGAAACCATGCATGTGTAACAGAATTAATCTATTCACAAGAATACATTATCCATTTACGGATTCTTTTTCGCCCCCCCCCCCCTCCGCTTTCATGACTATCTCATTCAACATTACAATCTTTCACGTGACACAGTGTCATTTATTAGTCAGATGATACAGACTGTATGCATAGCCTGATTAGCTGTTACATTGTCGGGCAAAGCTTAACAAAAGTTTCTGTACACCAGAAAGCAGTTCTCATTAAAGAAACACATAGCTGAACAGATCTATCATGACTTCACTTTATACATGTATATTGTCTGGTCTAATAAACGGACATTTATGACTCTCGCTTTTATTCTCCTCAAAGAACTACGAAATAATCCTTACAATCCGTCGAGTTCTCTAAATTCAAACATCGAATGGTTATGAATGGTTGATTTCTAAAAACCACTAAACTATACGATCTCTTCTACCTATGTGTTCCCACCATGCCCATAAATGAATAAAAAATAATGCCCGCCTCTATTAGATTTTGCTATACTATAGCATTTCCGATAAATATACACCTCATGAATAAGATGCTATAACTTTTATATAAAGGAGTACATGATATTAACACAAATATAATTTGTAAAAATGATATCAAAGTAAATGCTGAAACTGATAAGAATGCACAAAGCTATTATAGCAAGGCGTTAAAATATCATATTAAGTTTTGTAAAGCACATGAAATAATACTCTTAAATCAAGCATAGATATACATGTATATCAAGGACTTTTCAAACATTGACGCACAATTATTATTTACAAGAATAGATTTGATGAATCAAAAACACAACGTTTGATGCCTTTTCATACGTAAATGGAGAATTATTTATTCCTAATATACATTCTGGAAGAAAATAAACTCTCGACTTATAGATAAGTGTACGCTATTATACTATTAATACATGGTTGGGAGTGCGTTAGTGCGATTTATAAAACGGGTTCAAGAATGTAGCCATCCTGATTGGTCAAATAACACCACGTGACCGTGCAAAAAAAAGTGATAACGCACGGCGAGGGGACTAACGCACGGCTAATCCGGATCAAACACTAAGATTGTAAGAAAACACTTAGATTGTAGACCCGTTTTATAAAACTATTAATACATGGTTGTGAGTTCGTGCGTTAGTGCGATCTGGCAACACAAAGGTTTTTATCGTGGTGTACTTTTGTGTTGCCAGATCGCACTAACGCACGAACTCACAACCATGTATTAATAGTTTTATAAAACGGGTCTACAATCTAAGTGTTTTCTTACAATCTTAGTGTTTGATCCGGATTAGCCGTGCGTTAGTCCCCTCGCCGTGCGTTAGTACTTTTTTTTTGCACGGTCACGTGATGTTATTTGACCAATCAGGATGGCTACATTCTTGAACCCGTTTTATAATCTTTTATAATATCCATTTAAGTTGATTTATTCTCCGAAAATGTCAGATCAGCAGGTCTGCTATATAAAAGACAAACAACTATCATGATTATCGTGAAATGATTGCATATGAAATAGTCTGCATAAAAAAGTTTGTGAATATTCGATGCATGAGTTACGACTGTTACTGAGGAGCTCAGCAAGTTTTCAGTGCTATTATGTAAATACATTTGTTTTAATATAAAAAAAACAACTTTAATATAAAAAAAGACAACTTTGCAAACGTTTGATTAAGCATTATGCTTTCAATATGCTTCAATATGCTTCTTGAATACATCACAATTTCTGCTTCTTTAACGGATGCTTATACACCCACCCGCTGCTGCCCTATTTTAAGTATTTCTGATGGAACACGATTTTATCAAGCAAATTGCAATAATGAAATTATAATAAAATTAATATATCCGCCATACATATTTTACACTTCTGCTAGACAACAAATATACTCATCTTTTCATCCAAATATGTAAAGAGCACAAGACATATCTACAATAAATAGTTTTTCGACCTGTGGTCGATAAAGCATGATTCGACTAAATACATCACATACTTGTCTTCCATTATAATAATGAAGGCTGAATATTCGTATACATGATAAGAAGAAAACAGACAGAAGCACCTCTTAGCAGGAGTTCTTGTATTTTATTAGAAGAGACACCATGGATTACGGTAAGCATGTGTCCAATGTATAAGGGGGACACCATGGTATTTTGCATCATTTTCAATCAACAGGATGACGATTCGAGTCTTTGCCCGATGTCTAAGACTTGCCCCAAGACAAGGCATCTATCTGCAAGTGTCTCTCTCGACCCAGGTGTTGTAAATATACCTGGTAGGAAGGAGTTGCTTCACCATGTTTTCAGCACTTCACAAGAAAATGCACTGCCAAATGCAAAGCTATACGATAATAACAAATTCGGGCGGCGCTATAGGAGCGTGCACTGTGTGAGTCATGATCGTTATACATTTTTATGAGTAAAGGTGTTATTAAATACAAATAATAAGTTCTTCACTAAGTTTAACTGAACTCATTTCTAATCCATCTTTGACCCGATCGACTCCCAAATGTAAGCTTCATTTCGGGTTTTTCTCGTGGCTACGGAGCAGAACACAATCATCCATAAACATAATTATGGAAAAAAAGTCAACAAGATATTTGAAGAGAAGAACATTATTATTTATATATCGTTCTCTAGTGCCTCCTTTTTTCTTTCTCTTTTATGAGCAAAACAACTTCCCACTGACGAGGAAAATGTAATAGGGAAATGATAAGAGTACCAATATGCCAGTATTAATGAACATCCTCTGAAAATTCTACATGAAGTCAAAAATGCTGCCCAGACTTCTACGCTAATTATACAGAAAAAACAACAACAACCTTTGTTGATTTCTAAACACAACTAAATACTAGGCTAACACAAGACAACATACGGTACGTCAAAATAGCTGCTTAATTAGATATTGAAATGATTTTGAATATTTAATAGTTTCCAAGTTAGTGGAAAAGAAAAATATGAGCCTTTATGCCTTTGATATTGCATGGAATTTACTATATTCCCACACATGAGAAATAAATGACTTATAAAAAGTGCAGTGTGTTTGCTTTTATTTCATGACACAAATAAACTAATGCCATGTTCCCACTGAGAGCATTAGACGAAACTCCGTCAATCAGAATATAATTCAAATGAATTTAAATTCGAAGAAAACAAAAAACCTGCAAAAGAAAGCCCTTCATTATTACCGTACGTCCAATGTACACAAATGAACGATAGAAAATAAAATGCAAAGATTTCACATCGAAGAACACCAAGGTGTAAATCCTTACCAACCGAACATAATAATTGGCAAGATTTGGACCAGGCTTGTTAAACAGAGGACATCGTAATGAACTTACCAAGGAAAGTTAATGGTTCACCTTTAATCACACTACAATTAAGGCCTGTTTGCCATACCCTTTCTGAAGAAAGATGCTCCGTTTCAATACTTTAACCCTGCCAAAGGCTGAAGTACTTTGAACAAAGACATTGATAGTTTGGGCTGGCGGCATCAATGTATACCAAATAACCGCTAACTACAAAGAATAGCCCCCCCCCCCCCCCTATTCGGTCTTCATCATGCAACCCCCGTCTATTTCCCGTCGCAAAAATTTAATTCAGAGATGTCATATCCTTTGTCGGTAAAAATAAGTTGTTAAACAGAGTTTGGAAATCAACAGCAAAAAAAAAGGCATTATGGACATTATAGATTAAATAACAAACCCCATTTACCATTCAAATTAGAAATATTGGGTAATACGCATGTACCATCATTGTTGGACACACTGAAACTAAGCATTTTATGCCAAACTCATGGTAGCTTGTCAAATTCCGGTATAATGAATCACCGGAATTCAAATTATTACCCACTATAATTAACAATAATAAATATTGTTAAAATCACACAGAACGCGATTATTCTGTTTATTTTTTTTATTTCTTAAAACCCAGTATTTCTAATGCCCGTTGCACATGATGCGTCACTTTGCTTGCCCACGCTAATCAAAACTATGAAGGCAATCGGTGCATACGTCAATCATGCCGATAACTCAATACCATGTTTTCCCTATTCATTTTGCATTTACTTTTTTTGTACGATGTCACTTTCTGGTGGTGAGAAGCGCGCCAGTCCATGACGCAGTCTTCCGTCAGCAAATGATGCTTCATGTGCAACCGGTATAATGCTAGTTTCACACATAGCATCATTTTGGTTGCGTTAAACCCACCGCACACTATACGATCGACGACGATCCGATTTTGGAAATAAATCGCAATAGCATTAAATATAGGCATTTTAACAAGTGAAAGCTACCTGATTCAGGTTCTGAACAATAATAATTATGAATATATACTCAACATATGAATTTGGTGCGATGTCAGCCTTATATCCGGAATAAGGGCCAAATCAGTTTCAAATCGTAGAAAATCGCAGGACTGCTCTGACGTCACTACGATTCGGAGCCGATTTGGCCTTTTCTCCGACAAGAAGGCTCGTAATAGGACGTAATTTCGATTTTACTATCTCTGTAACTATTCACAACCTCAATCAAACATATTTCATGTGTTTAACTGTTTATATGTAATGCTATAACATTTTCTTTCAAAATCGGATCGTAGACCGATCGTATAGTGTGCGGTGGGCTTTAATTAATGCCCTAATCTATCATTGTGAAGACAACTGCCCATACATCAGTGATTCTAATCAACGATGCATTGTTTATTTTGCATTCAATTTTTTTGTGCGATATCACTCCAATATGGCGCGTCAAAGACCGCGCCACTAGCTGACGCAGTCCTAAGTCAGTCAATGACGCAACGTGTGCAAGGGGCAGAAGAATATACAGTGATCATTCATCTACTTTGCCTCTTCGGCTTCTGGCACGGTGTCTGTCGACTGGAACTGTCTCATCGCCGCTGACGAGGCGAGCGGCAGCGTCTCCTCGTTGGGCTGCTGTTCCCTCAGGTACTTCGGATTGGTAACGAGGAACCCGACGATGAGGGCGAACACCATAATGAAGAAGGCCAAAAAGTTGCCAACGTAGGCTCCGTTAGGGCGAGAGGCATACTTTGGCGCACCGTCAGTGCCAGAGCTGTAAACAAAATAACAAAGAATATTGTCAAGAGAGCAATCAGATACAATTAAATCTGAAGGAAAAAAATACTCAAGGAAGACAAGAAAATCGGTCTTTACAGAATGAAGTTTTTTTTTAAATATAGAGGTTCCTTTAACATATTCTTTCATGAGAAACACTGATCACCATGATCAAAGGAATTACGAAATCGCGGTGTTTTTTTCCTAATAGGTGGTCGCTAAAGCTGGTACGTTTGATTGTAATAACGTTCCATACAGAAATACCATGCTCGATAAGAGAATGTGACTTTTTTGTAACGAATGATTTTATCACATTAGATTCGAAATTTCGAATGAGGTAACTTTAAACTTGTGACAAATTGGAAATAGTCACCATTAGGGACGTGACACCCTCATTCAACATCTTTAAATTTTGAATTTCTCGAGCCTTGAACCATGCTTGAAGTCTTTACGGAGTATTTGCTTCAGAAATTATACAACGTCTAGAAATAGTGACGTAAACAGAAAAGAAGGTTAAAAGTGATTGATACCTCCGAAAGATCAATATCAGATAGCATCATGTTGATCTGAGCGGAGGGCATAAACCCGCCTATGAGACATGCCCTCCTGGGACTCTATCTGATCACAATTTTAAAGATATCGCTGTTGTGGTAAATATTAATAAGGAAAGGGCACTAGAGATCTACTTGATCTCGTCTTGAGATAATTATATGTTCATTTCGCGAAAACACAGAAAATAAATTGTTCTTTTGAAACTTACTAAACGAAAAATAGTTTCTCGTTGATCCCAATAAGGGCAGCTGCGACAGCGGTGGCAAAGATAGCGACTCCAAAATATCGATGAATAGGAAGATATGAGGCACGAAGCTCCTCTCGTAGCTTCGGAAAAAAGAAGGATACGAAGCCAACGATCCACTGCGGAATGAAAGCAATACGATATGATTATGAATTTAGAGACAGTGGCGTACCTACGGGGTGTGTACAACGAGGGGGACACATGACCTCCTATCAGAGGTGAAAAAAAAGGAAATAAGAGGGGAAAAGGGGAGAGGGGAAACAGAACGTGAAGAGAAGACGCTACGACCCCCCCCCCCTTCTTCACCTTTCCCTTATCAATGACTTTGTCAATTTGCATTTAATCATGGAGTAAATATGGTGCCCCCCCCCCCCCCCCCCCCCCCCCCATGATTACGGTGACCCATCAATGTGTAGAGATCTACTGTAGATAGTAAAACAGTTATTATGCTAGGAGTCCACTGGGCCGGCGCCAGTTGGTGCCAGTTCGCGCCAATGCAATTTGCTGTGGCTTGCTGTGGCGCCTAGTGTCGCCAATAAGGTGCCTAGTGGCGTGCAGTGGCTCAAACTGCCTCCCAACTGGCTCGTAGTGGCCCGTAACGGCGGCAAAAATTGAGTTTGGCGGCAAGAAAATTTCAAAATGTTTGAAATTTTCGTCGCGCCACTTGCATCAAGCAATCAGCGCGAAGTGTCCACCAAGTGGCACCAAATGTCGCAAACAATCCGCCTATTGGAATCCACTGGAATGTAATGGCGCGCGCCAAGTTGCGCCAATGAGATTTTGCGCCACGTGGCGCCACTACGCGCCAAATAATTCCCACAGAGGCAGATAGTCCGCGCCAAAGCGCTCCAAATTAACAGTGGCGCGAGCCAAACGGCACCTGATTGATGACTATTTCGCGCCAAATACCACTTGGTTTCCGCCATTCGGCGCCACTTGCCGCCTAAAAAAAGCTTGACTGCATCGCAGGACTTTCTCACACAACTTTCAGTATTCGACTCGACAACACCTCTGTAGACGCAGTTTTCCTTCACAATTTCACATAATTTTAAAGAAGATGCCTCCAAAAGGCAACAAAGGCAGTAGCAAGGGGAAGAATGACAAACTTGAGCAGTCCAAGAAGAAGGACCCCCAACCCAAGAAGCGCAAATTGAGCTCCAGGGCGAGGCCCCCTGCAAGCAGCAAAGATGACGAAGAGGATGAAGACTTTCGCGTGGTGGCGCTGGCTCAAGCTGATAGAGGCTCCGCTCCAAGACCTGCTACCCCTGTCCAAGATGTTGCTCCAGACCTTCCACCCCAGGCCCAAGAACAAGACCAGCCCTCCCCAGCTTCACCTACACCCCCTTCCAGTCACCATGCAAGTGAGGCTGAAGAGGAGGTTGCACAAGCAAGTCCTGGTAAGTAATCATATAGGTCCAGATTATCCACTGCCTCCTGTGGTAACTTTATGGACTTAAGTTGTGGACTGTAATTGTATTGTGTTAGTACTATACTGTGTTGTCATTTGTAATGTCAAAAACTTAGTGGGAGCATAAATGGTGTCTTTTTTGATCGGTGCATCTTGGTTGATGGTTTTGTTGATAAAAATGTACTATTTAGAGTGATCTCGGTAATATGTTATTACTTATTTCTTACAGCAGTACCATATAATTTATATTTATTTCAAATATGGGTATTTGTTGTCTATGTGTAGCTGGGCCTTCCTCTCCCAAGGAGACAGAGGAAGAACCCACAAACAGGAGGCAGAGGAATAGGGGCGGTTCTGGAGCGAGGCGGAGGACCGTTAAGCTCAATGATGCTCAGGAGGAAGAGGCAAAAGAGTACTTGCTGGGGTGCCCGGGCCTCTACAACAAGCGGGATGCCATGTGGGCCCAACCTGACAAGAAAGATGAGGCCTGGAAGAGGCTGGCCGACCAGCTAGAGGTGGACGTCAAAGACATCCACACTTGGTACAAAACGCTGCGCAAGGACCTGGGCAAGCTTCGCAAGAAGTTTCGGAAGTCGGGGCAGGCGGGCTGGAGCTTCCACAATATGGAGAGGTGGGACCGGTGGGAGTTCCTGATGCCGTTTGTTCATGAAGTGAACATTCGTTCGACTCCATCTGTAAGTATTTAATGTTATGTCCAAACTGTTATAACCCTGGTTGACAAAATTATTGATGTCATTTCCATTATAAGAACAAATAATAGCCAATGTTTCAAAGTAAATTTATATATCCCAATTACAACATTGAAAATAAAATCATGTAAAATTGGATTGAACATGCAACCAATCATACTCTTCACACTCAATAACTATTTCAAAATAAACCTAAAACTGTTAAATTTATAAGAATTTATTGACAATTTGTCAAGATAGAGCATGCAATTTCACATCTAGAAATATCTGAAAATATTTCCTCATAATAAATGGCAAATAAATCAAAATATTTTCAACATACAACCTCATATAGTAATACTTAATATGCTTTGTCATTTACCATTGCAGCTTCAAGCACCTCTGGCCGCAGCCCGCACAGCAACAGCCGCAACTGCTGAGAGCGACCTCGAGGAGGATGCTGAGGATGAAGATGAGGACCGAAACAACCCACCTCCTGCTGGTGCTGGCCCTCCAGCCCTTGCTCCTGCTGCTGGCTGTGTTCCCCCTCCAGCTCGGCCTCTGCCTCTTGCTCCTGTTCCCAGAGACCCACTCCGTGCCATCATCGCAAGTAGCAGAGAGCAGACCAGGGACATCCTACACTACCTGGCAGCCCAGGGTCAAGCCCATGTTGACCCCGAGGTGCAGCAGCGCATAGACTTTGGGAAGTACGTCACCTCCTCCCTCAGGATAATGCCAGATGACATTTATCACCAAGCCTCTGGTGCCATTAATGACATCGTGCAGGCTGCTCTGAGGGACGTGGACAAGAGGCGTGGTCAGCAGCAGAAGAAAGCTCCTCAGCAAGCTCCCCAGCCAACCCCCCAGCAAGCACCCCAGTTCCAGCAGCAACAGTCAAGGCAGCAGTTTGCTCAACCTGGGCCTTCTTCTGGACAGCCTCCTCTCCAGGCCCAGGTTGATACATCTGGCCAGATGTGGCAACCCAACCCCTGGCAGTGGCACGCCAATCCTCCAACAACTTCAGTGTGGGGGAGCCAGTCATGTGACTACATGAGGGAGTACGTAGCCACACAGGCAGAACCCTCCATTGAGGACTTATAGAACAGGAATAGCAGTGTTTTTATTGACGGTTATGGAGCATTGCGTTTGTCACTATTTTTGACACTCAATGAGCATTGTGTTTTTACTATGGTTGACACTTTTTCATGGAGCTTTAATATGTTTATGGATATTATTGGACAATTGGATGATTGTTTTTGTTTGTGATGTATGCATATTTTCCTTATGTCATTAAAATTCCATAAAAATGTCATTTGTGATTTATTGTTGTCTTGTTACAAAGGTGTTGTGAATAATAGAGTACACAGCCACACAGGCATAACCCTCCAGTAAGGACTTATAGAACAGAAATAGCAGTGTTTTTATTGACGGTTATGGAGCATTGCGTTTGTCACTATTTTTGACTCTTAATGAGCATTGTGTTTTTACTATGGTTGACACTTTCTCATGGAGCTTTAGTATGTTTATGGATATTATTGGACAGTTGGATGATTGTTTTTGTTTGTGATGTAAGCATATTTCCTTATGTCATTAAAATTCCATAAAAAATATCATTTGTGATTTATTGTTGTTTTGTTACAAAGTTGTTGTGAATAATATATTGTTCGGGGCCAATTGGTAGAATGGCTTAAATGTTTAACAGTGAAATAATAAATACTGCCAAATATTAATGCATGTATTTTTTCCTTAAATTACTAATTTACTTTTGCTATTTAGTAATTTACCAAAACAGCAAAAGTACTTTTAAATTAGTAGTTTAGGAATATTTGATATGCATTCTATTTTTTAACTGCTAAACATGAATAAATTTTACTTTCTACAAATAACATGTCAGTACTAGACCTTTATCATTTATAGGACATATTGACACAAAGAAATAATTGTCATGAGTGTTGGGCTTTATTGCAAAGTAATAAAGTTAAGTTTTTCATAACACAATTCAATATGACAAAAATTTCCATACAACAATACAATATCACAAAGAGCACTATGTTAAAAGTAATCTGGAGTATCGGTAATGGGTGAAAAATCTTTCAAAAGATTTCCCATCTGTTTGCTTCCCTCCTAAAAGCATCTTATGTTAATGTTTTTCCATGAAAATAATTCAACTAAAATGTGCTGAATATTTGTAAAATTCGAAGTTAAAACATGGCGTTATTTTTTGTGTTCGCCACTCGGCAAATATTATTCTTTCATTACAGTCCCATATATGTTTTTCTGTGTTGCTACTTTGCCAACATGGTTATACATTTTGAAATTTCTTTAGATTTAACATGTTCTCCAGTTCTCACCAACATCAATGTGTACCAGAATGTCATTTTATGTGACATGAGCAATAAAAGAATGATTTCTAGGCAGTGTCTGTCAAAATGAAATCAGAGTGCAGGCACTCCTTATTTATACCTTTAACCAGACTAGTGCATCACACCAGTCCATAGTGAAATACAATATCACAATCAATGTTTTCTAAGACAGTCTTTACTCATGTGCAAAAGTACTACAAAAAGTTGTTTAGACCATCTTATCCTGCCATGCAACCGCTCCTGCACTGTTGAAGTAATACTTGAGCGTATCCCTCTGGCGTTTGGCAAGCTCAGTGTCCCTGTTTCCCCTGATGGGCCTGTCCAAATCCTCAGTGATGGCGGCAGTTCTCCAAGCTCCAGGGATGAGGTTGTGCTGGGCATCCTCCTGGTCCAACATGCGGAAGTCCAGTGCCTGATAGCGCTTCCTGATGTGCAGCATGATGGCAGCTTCAACGAGCAGGCGGACTGTGTCTGGTTCCTGTCTCATCTGGCCAAGGAAGCACTGGAAACGCAAGGCCAGAATACCAAAGGCGTTTTCAACAACACGCCTTGCCCTGGACAGCCTGTAGTTGAAGATCTTCTGCTGTTGGTCAAGGTTACGACGGCCATAGGGTTTCATCATGTACGTCCTCATGGCGAAGGCATCATCTCCCACGAAAAAGTACGGCATAGGGTGGTCGTCATCATCATAGGGTAGAGGAGCTGGATCTGGGATGCCTAAAGTGCCAGCATCAATGCACTCCTTCAGTTCACTGTTGTTGTAGATCTGGGCATCAGACTGATGGCCAACCCCACCCACATCGATCCACAGGAACTGGTACTTTGAATCTACGAGAGCCATCAGGACAACCGAGAAGAACTGCTTGTAGTTGAAGTAAAGGCTGCCTGAGTTCTTGGGCTTCTGAATACGGATGTGCTTTCCATCCAAGGCTCCCAGACAGTGAGGAAGATTCCATCTGGCTTCAAAATCACCTGCAACCTCAAGCCAGCCTTCATTGGTTGTGGGGAGGGAGATGACTTCTGCAGCATACTCATCCACTATCGCTCTGGCTACATCAGGGACAAACTTCTGGATGGTTTCCTTGCCCACTCGGAAGTTGTAACCCAGCTCGGCATAGGTGGCCCCAGTGGCGAGATGGCGCAGGAAGACGCACAACTTGAGACCAGGGGGAATGGCCTTTCTGAAGTGGGTGTCCTTCTTCTGCAGGTGGGGTGTAAGCCTGATCAACAGCTCATCAAACATCTCTGGGGACAACCTGGTGTAGTTCTTGAACTTCCTCTTGTCATTCTCCCTCAGCTCATTCATGAGGGTATGGTACTGTCCACGTTCGGCCCTCAGCTGTGGGTGGAGCATGGGTCTAAACCACCATTTGTGCTTCCTTTTCTTCTCACGAGGCTCTTCTTCTTCAGGATTGGCCACCAAAAGTTGATAGGCAGTGGCCACCTCAGCATCTCTCATGATCTTCTGATGGAGCAGCATCATCACTCCAACATTATCAAAAGCCTCGGACATATCGAAATTGTAAATATCTAGTAGAGATTTTGTTCATACAGCAGCTGAGGAGGTTGTGAGAGCCAGGTAGTCGATGGCCGATATTTATATAGTCGGCAAGTAGCGCAAAGTGGCGGCAAGTTTAAACCAATTTTGCGACCTTTGGCACAAACTAATCACCAAGTGGCGCAAAGTAGCCGTCCATCGGCGCAAATGGCGGCAACATGGTGAAATTTGGAATCAAATGGCCGTGTAATGGCGCAAACTGGCGCACCATTTTGATGCAAGGCAGGTGGCATTTGGCGCACGCCATATGACACCCAGTTTATTCCACTTGGCGACACACATGCCGAGCGAACATTAATTCGGCGCCACAGCGAGCCACTACGCGCCAATCACATAATCTTTGGCGCGAACTGGCACCAACTGGCGCCGGCCCAGTGGACTCCTAGCATTACGGATCACTGGTTCTTAACCTGGGAGTCGTGCACGTGACCCCAATGGGAATCGTTTGCGGTTTTAGAGGGGAACTCAATTAATTTTGTCATAAATGAAACGAACCCCATTAAATCAATGCAGCATGACAGTATAAGATTATAGGCAGTGACAAAGTCATTGCAGGGATACGCCACACTGACAAGAGATGCTAGATTGAGTCGTAGACCAACAAGTTTAGAACTATACTGTTATGTGAACTATCAAATGTTAACATGCAGAAAAGACTGCTTATTATACAGAAAGCACAAACGCTTCTTATGCCATTTGCATGTTTTTTTTTAAATCGGTAAACTGATATTGGGAATCCGTCTTTTCATCAAGTTTGTGAAATTTTAGAAACTTAAGAGTTCCGTCTTTGCAAAATCTCTTTTCACTAACCTGAAGAGCGAAAAGTATGAAAGCTGTCAGTCCAACCCAGCTATGCAGAGAGTAAAGATGAGGGAATCCCATTTTGGTATGGAATGTGAAGACAGCTTTGAGCGCTATACAGGCGCAGATCAAGGCAAGGGCTTGCATCAAAAGATGG
Source organism: Heliocidaris tuberculata (assembly GCA_025618425.1). Classification (NCBI taxonomy): domain Eukaryota; kingdom Metazoa; phylum Echinodermata; class Echinoidea; order Camarodonta; family Echinometridae; genus Heliocidaris; species Heliocidaris tuberculata. The sequence goes on from CM046849.1 coordinate 4,055,519, forward strand.
ATCACCTTGACTGCGGTCTTGTTCTCGGTCCGCAAGATGCGGAACATTAGTATTGCTGCGTAATAAAAAAGAAATAAAAATGACACAATATTATTAGTCGATATTTCTCAAGTAGATAATTTCCTCATACAAATATACGACAGGTGACGCTGGTATTGCTTTAACATTCTTTTATCAATTCAAAAATGAAACTTACCTTACATTATGATTATCGATTATCTTCAATGAAACATAATACAAACAAAATGATATCTATCGAACGATTTTGAGAGAAACTTAAATAACAACTGAATAATTGACAAAGAAGAATAGAAATGGTTCTGACCCAAACTAGGTCTTATTATTATGTGAATTGTCCTCATTTTTACTTTTGATTTTGCTTATACATATTCTGTTGGTGCAAACAACACCTTCTACGTAATAGACTATTCACTTTATACCAATTTCTCACGAAATGATATTCCATAACAGAACTCAAGATTAGCTTAATTCACACAAAATGGCATTAATAATTACTCACCATCTCCGTAAAGGAATACAAAACCAAGAATCATAAGCAGAGGGTGAAGGTTAAACTCCTTGGCAGTGCCATCCCAAGCGAACCCTCCCAGGGTGTGGCCGGTCCAGAACCCCGCTAGGATGAGGATGAGGACCGCTAGGGCTTGGGAGATACCCAGAAGAAGATAGAAGCAGAACATAGTGATGGTGGGCGTGGTTGAAGGATGGTGGGCGTGGATGGATGATAATGGGCGGAACCAGGAAGGTGGGAGCTCCGTAGGTGGTGCTGCTTACCTAGGGCTGTTCGTCGTCTGAAAAGGAAAGAGAAAATTGGGTATGACATTTTAACCTTAAAAAATCATATCCATTACATTAATTTTCATAGGCCTTATACCCACTATCCAATACCTGTCCTACCGACTCTATACCAAGGTCCAAAAAAGGGGCGGCCTCGAGCCCTAAATTATTTAGAATCCCTTGATAAAAGGGTAATGTGAACGCCATTTCGTTTACACTAGTAACATTCCTATTCAAGTATGGTGATGAGCACCAGTATTTTTTTCTATAAAACGAATTCAAACACAGCTTTGTTTCCAACAAAACTTTCTACAAAAGGAATCTACTAAAAATGCTACATTATTATTTTCCATGGGACGTCGCCGCTGCCTTTTCGTCTAACCCTATAACCTCAATGCATATCGCATATATAATGTGATGCTATGTCCGTCATACCTTGTACAAGCTCCCAAGTCGTAATGTATACAATTGGAATACAATAGTCGACCTGTCAATTTTAATACCACATATTTACTTGTGCCGTAGACGCCATGAATATAGTTCCTAGAAAAAATTCCTATATTATTTAGTGATATCTGCGCGATCTATTTTTCTCTGGCACGTCGTTATGTTCGCCCGTGCGCGACAAGTCGGGTGTGAGACTGGTGTCCGATATCTGTACATTCCTCCCAGAGGTGAACTCTCATGAGGCGAAGTGTGTTGTCGAATACTAAAAGATGATTGGACACCACTCATGTCAAGAAGTCATTCTTCAGAATGCTTTGTATGCATGAGATGGGAAAGACTATACACAGCATCGTCTCAGTACCAGCCTTGAGAAAAACAAAAATGCAGTCAAGTACCTTCTGGAAGGGTAGACAGTAATCGAAACAGTGTACCATATCGGACTAATCATAATGAGATGGGGATTCTAGAAAAAAAAAAAGTCTACTTTATCCTACTCGGCAGGCATGCAGAACCAGATTGGGGGTGCTTGACTCTTGTTTCTCCTAAATCACTCCGGCGATAAAAAGATCCCCTCTTAAAAGATCTTTTCTCTTGACAATGTTATCTAAAATGTACTTTCATAATGACCAACAAGGGTTGAATTTTTATTCGGTTGATCTTTTTTTTCCCCATACTTCTCCCGTCATATATGATTTGTTGCGAAAGGGGCCTTTAATTAGTAAAATAAGAAAACATTAAACAAAATAGAATGGACATGATACCCTTTCTATTAAAGACAAGAGGAGTAGTTGGAGGGATGCGTGTGGGTGTGACACCACTAATCCCAACTCCGCTGCCATTCCAAATTAAAACTACTCTGAACTTTTTTCTTCGAGCACCTCCTTTTTGTGGAAGGGGGGGGGGGGCACTGCAACAATTTCTTTCAGCAGTTGTGAAAATCCGAAAACTTTTTGTTGTTAGGGGAGATGTCCTGAAGGCACTATAATGTACATATTATTTCTTTTCGCTTGTTACAGAATTTTCAAAACTGTGCCCCCCCCCTTTAATTCCAATAATCCTGAATACGTCCCTGCTCAATATTTCATTTCGAGAGATAAAGCAGAGGTTATAATTCTTTTATTTATTCATTTTTCTTTGTCGTTTTTTTTAAAAACAGGTTAACCGTTTTAGTTATAAAGCTGCACGACCAAGGAACCCTGTATGATCCTTGTGATATCATATCGCTGAGAGCCTCGGCAAGCTTTGATCGGTATTCAAAGAATTCATCTCAAATGATTAGATAAATTGTACCTACGTAGAGCAATGCGTGAGAGATAATGGATAGATGTGGGATGAGTCACTCAACATATACCGAGTTAATACCCCATGTATATAGCCAATCCGACTCCGAAACGAACGGCAACTCAGGGTAAAGTAATATTTTGTTCGGCCTGTTGTCGGCCTGGTGTCGGTCTGGGGGGGGGGGGGGGGGTCACCAAGTGTCTTGTCGGTGATTTTTACCGACAAATTTGCTCTCAGCCAATCATATGCAAGGATTTCAGTAGCTCATAACAGTTATTGCAACTTGTCATTGATGACAAGTTTTATGAAACAGGGCCCTGATGTCGGCCTGTTGTCGGTCTGGTGTCGGTCTGGTGTCGGCCTATTGTCGGTCTGGTGTCGGTCTGGTGTCGGCCTGGTGTCGATCTTATCGGTTTAAAGATATTATCCACGTGTGCATCATACCCATTGACCTACTCCATAGTTACATCACCAAACCGATTCCATATTGACACCAAACCGACCAATTCTGGGCCATTCGAAGCAGGGGCGTCGCTACAGGGGGGCAGAGGGGGCGACCGCCCCCTCTATGATTTTTCAAGTAGTGAAAAAAGAAAAAAAAAAGAAGAAAAAAGAAGAAAAGGAGGAAGAAAAGGGAAGAAAAGGGAAGAAAGAAGAAAGAGGAGTATTAAGAAAAGAGGTCTTAAACATATAACTCTATATTACCCCTGTTATTTAATGGAGAAAAAATATGACGTCATCTTTAGGTCGTCTTGCCCCTCCTATCAAAATACCCTGGCGCCGCCCCTGATTCGAAGTAATGTAATTCTTGTTCGGTCTCGTTCGTGCGACTGAGCTATAACTAGGGCGGGCCACACTTGTCCGATAACGATAACGAGAACGAGATTTACAGTTAAAAGGTACACGTGTCTGTTAATAGTAGGGCTGCTCTAGGGTGTATCTTTAATGAAAAAAAAAAATCGTTATCGTTATCGTACAAATTTGACCAGCTCTTAAAGGTACACCCTAGAGCTGCCTACTATCACCAGACACGAGCATACTCACACGTACAAACCATATCTTAGGGTGTACCTTTAATTGAAAATCTCGTTATCGGACATAATGTGACCAGCCCTTTAGTTTGTTAAAGGAATCCTTTCCAGACTGGAACAATTTATATTAATATTTTCAAATGTATGGATTCCTCTCCATGACAAATTGAGATCACTTTTTTCTTGTCATCTCTTGATGTAATCCTTCCCATTTTTTTTTCACTTATTACTTGTTTTAATGTCGGGTAAGTCTCAGACAAGCTTTCTGGTCGTCAGGCATTATTATGAACGTATATTATGAATGCCCTAAGTAACATAATCGAAAATATGTTAGTTGCATGGCTTTAATATCATATTCCATCCATTAGAGAGAAATCGCTCATTTGAATATGACATTATTTATAACTTCTATGAATGAAGTATTTTGAAATGGGGCACAAAATATCTTTCAAATAGAAACGTTTAAACTGGCATAATCGCTTTACTATACACCATACAATATCAGTAGACAGAAACAGGGCATGTTATCTGCCAAACTTTGACAATCTAGACTTCATACATTTAAATAGTGATAAAGAGAGAATTATTATTCAAAAGTAATCTAAATGTAAATGATGTCTCAAAGTATCGGAGAGGAGGATATTGAATCAAATCGTCAGACCCCGTCCATTGACTTTTTATTCAAGCAGATTACCCGCGCATAAATATGTTGGCCTAATAAATGGTACGAAACCAGAACAGCAGGGTTTTTTTTTCTTCCTTACATTTTAAATAGAATCTATAGAGTCTGGTCTATACGAGAGCAATAAGTGACAAACTAGAACGACATGATTATGCACTGATACTGCTAGCTAGTTAGATTGTCAGAAATTGGAATTGTAATAAGACAATATGACGTCATTATCAGAGCTGGGGCCCGTTGCACAAAACTTGCGTTCGAACGCAACTCAGGAAAATCAAACGCAACTTTATTTTTAGCCAATCAGAAGTGCGCATTAAGGACTTGCGTTTGATTTTTAGGAGTTGCGATCAAACGCAAATTTTGTGCAACGGGCCCCTGGTATTTGTAAAGACGGAATTACTTTCTATTGTTTTGATTTTTATAAAATAAATTTCCCTTCTCTATTGTCACCGATGAATAATGAACAATTGGAAAAGCTAATTGGGAGGGAGAGTGAGTTCTCACTTTGACCCCACAAGCTTAAGATTTATGTCGGTAAATGAAAATACGGGTTTCTTTCAATCTTTTCAAAAAGGGGCTGTCAAAAATGTCAAGAAAGTGGTTTTTATTAGACATCCCCCTTTATTGCTCTAAAGCAAGTCCGATGATATAAAGACTTTTATCGTGCCGTTGATATGGAATATTGTCATTAACCAGAATCAGATTTGATGACAATGTATGATGCTTGCTATTGTTCGAACTGCCGTTAAAACTGGCAAATGCGTCGAACACCAGTGATGTGATGTGATTTAGTTTTAGTATCGGTTCAGTTTTATTTTCATATCCCACTCGTCAAAATCAATGTAGCCTACAGAAAAATGGTAAATATAAAATCTTGAGGAGTTATAATGCAAAAAATAAAATAAATGAAAAGAGAATTGCTCTGATATTAACAATCGATTTATATACCCCATGATAAAAAATATATATAATTCATTGTCGTTATGACAATATGTAATTAATGCTGTGAAATGTTAAGGAAAAGTTTCTAATAAAGTTGTCTGCAGGGGCGGACTGGCCAAGGAGAGTTTTGGGAATTTTGCCCCGGGCCGCTCTATACATTTTGACATGAGGAATGGTCTATTAAATGTGGTCTGCTAACCCTTTTCTATCTAGCGTCATTAATGATTCACAAATCTGGGTTAACCCTTTTGAGACAGGAATTATTTAAGGGCTAAATTGATCACATTTTGTTCTTCAAATTGGCAATAATAACATTTTTCTTTTAATGCTACATGGTTCTAATAAAATGTCATGCCTTTCAAAATAACATACATGGTTAGGAACTTTGTCGAAAAGTTGAAAAAGTTGCCAATTTGGATAAAAAGCAATGATTTGGAACCTCTTGATGTGTTGCCAATTTAAGGATTTTAAAGCTTATTCTCCTTTTTAAAATTCCTGACATCAAACGCAATATGATCATGCAACAAAAATGGACACAGTATGTGCAGAATTTTTTGCTCTTTCTACTCGTGCATCTGGTATATTTTTTAAGGCTCTAAATCAAAAGTTATTGGGCCAAACCACAAAATGTGGTCAATTGTCTCGAAAGTGTTAAAAGTGTTGCTTTGGAGTTTCAGCTGCAACTTAATTGACTTTGAATTGAATTGAATTGATTTATTGTAATATAAATACATCAAACATGTAGCTACATTACTGTTCAATTTATACAAGGTAAAAATCAATAGAATGAAATACAATATTGATAATATGATAATGTTTGTACAGAAGGTTCAAATCATCCATTTTCAAAAGTTTTCCCCAAAGGCTGTTCGATACACAATGGCAATTGTTGTGCTCTGATATACACAGATTTGGGGGAATTAATTTTTCAAAAAGCGAAAATCTAATTAAATATTCAGAGCATTATTAAAGAATATTAATTAAGGGAATTTCACAAAAATTATTTCAAGTAAATTTGACATCCTCCAACTTTACAACATAAAAATTCTATAGTCTGATACGAGTTTTAATTTTTTGAGGTATCAACGATCAAAAGCGTCAAATGTTTTTCAACACCTATAGTATGTTCTCTAAGTAATTCTTGAGTCCTGTTAAGGCGATTGCGATCAGGGATTGGAACCAAATGTGCTGGTAATTTCTCTGTGTCAGATTACTATAAAAACGCACCCGTCTCACAACCCTTGAAGAGCCATTCCCGGAGAACACTTTTTACTTTGCTTTTATCCGAACCCTGCTGATCGAATCTGGATGGACAAGAGAATTTCCCGAATCATATTCCCGTGCAATTTTCATGTCTGGAATTTTTTACCGGCCCCCTCCCCTTAGTGCCGATCTTGGATACGCCCCTGTCGGTCAACCTGTCATTACCGTAAGTCGACTAAAATGTAAATCATAATATGTCAGGCTTTTGATACCAAGTTCTTTTTTGGACGCGATGGCATATTGTAGAGTTGCATGCTATGGTTACAACGCCACTACACAAAACAATTTTGCGAATCGGGCATATTAACAAGAAACGTCTACCGACTAAACTAAGCAATGCTCATGTTACAGAATCAGTGTAAACTGAATTCCGATTTTCCCATGCTAACTGACTATGAACAAAAAAGTACAAACGAATGAGATCATCAACATTAAACAAAATTTCAGGCTTGCTGGTTAATGGTACAACAGTGTGCAGAAACATAGAAGGCCTAATCAATATAAGAAATCATACGAGAATATATCTTACCCAATATGAGTGCAACGTGTATTACAGTTCAGCTTTTTGCCCTTTCGTTTGTAGGGAGATCTGCTATTTCGTTCCAGATAGAGCTAAACAACAATGCATTTGCATATGTAAGGGTTTTGCAGTATTTGGTCATGCGTCACAAAACCAAGGACATATTCGAGCTCTATTCATTTTAGCTACACTCTTAGAATTGTGCCCAAATCCAGGGGAGATAGGAATGCCGTTAGAAAAGGCAAAAAATTGCCAAAAGCTCACGTAACAACAGAACAAGACTTATATATCAATTTCATATCGTTTCAGACTCAGTGTTGTCTGTTCACTGGATCAAAAACGCTTGGTACAAAACAAAATGGGCCCTGCAAATGCAAATACAGCGACGCTCTTGTTTTGTTTCAAAGGTTATGAATGAGAAGAAAAGGTGTTTACAGCCATGATAGCAGAGCTGTATAGTTGACAGGATCTAATCTTTGGTAAAAGTGAAATCGTTCAAGCCTCTTCTGGATCACGCACGGTAAAAACACATTCTCCCTTCAATGAGTCAAAAATACGATGAAGAATTCAAGAAACCCCTTTCATGCCTTTTGACTTTTTTTTTAGAAAAATGTCTTCACAATGTATATATAGAGAATGCGATTTTTAAAATCATAATGCACATGGGTAAAATATATGTCAATTTTTGTTTAGAGATGAACCGTACTTGCGATTCCTGAACACCTTCAGTAAAACCTAGTCTTGAATTATTTAGCATTAGCAAAATGTTGAGTGGATTTCAGTGGAATGACAGGTGCGATGCACAATGACAGTGTTGTCATGTAGATATTATAGCCTTGAGTTGTCAGTAACTGGAAACTAGCTTTAAATTTAAACTCCTTATTTTGAAAAGATTTTAAAATTTATTTCAAATACATTTAACACCACAATTTACAAACTTCTACGTGATATGATTTTAACATTTGAATTATAATCATTCAAAAATAATTTTAAAAAACATTTCGAATACAATCTTAAATGGTTGTAATTCAACAAAGCACTGGGTGGTGGATATAATGGTCGGTGCATCAAATAGATGCACAAAATAACAAGACCTTACATAGGTTTCATTTCTATAACCATGCAAAGTATATGCTTGTCTTGATTTCACTTTCAATCACGGCCCTTTCATGCATATCAGATTTGTTAAAATCTGCTGGTATTATTTTCGTTAGGAACGCCAAGTTGTCACACAGAAATTGATATCCATTCAATCAGCAATTTAGTTGTTTGGTTTATTTCACTGTATTTCATTCACGTCAAAACATTATATAGTTGGCGATTCAGTTGACGTTTGTTATTTTTGTTTTGCTTTGTGCTTGTCTGGGACCTCCATGTTATTGCTGAAGAAGAAAGATCAGTGAACACAAGAAAGAACATGAACGAGGAATAATATGCAGAGAGGGAAATGGGAAGGGAGGGGAGAGGGGGAGTTAGATAAAGAGAGAGATATAGTGAGAGAGAGAGAAAGAGAGAGAGAGAGAGAGAGAGAGGGGGGTATGGAAATTAAGGAGCTATTAAGAGATTAAAAGGTTACTGACAAGGAAGAAAATATACTTTTTGTGAATTCATGTTACAAAATACATCGATCATAGTACAACAGGTCTTGAATCGAAACCTTTTTGAAATTTGAAACATCAATCAATTATCCATCATATCCATCATATCGTTTTACTAAAAGTATGGTTAATTTGGTTACCTAATAAATATCCCCTTTTTGTGTCTGAATTCTCTGAAACCGTCAGGCGGCATTTATTTGCAAATGGGATTTCACATTACTTCGTTTTCACTTTTCCCTTCAAACATAATTCATAGAAGCAAGCTGTAACTGTAGCTTTCAGCGAACGCATCAATTTTCTTTAGAAAATTGTGGATTGTTGTCAGGCTTGACTGAGAACTGCAAATTGTCTGCAAGGGTCTGAGATGATGTATTGAAAAAAATATGCACTAATCAATTAATTCCACTATTTATAGAAATTGTATAAGGGTCCTAAACGCTAGATAAATAACAAGGGTATCCTATAATAACATTTCTTTTTCTTTAATCATGTTAATGGTTATTCTTTATATTCTTTAAGTAACCCGTCTAACTGGAATATCTGATGTTACAGCACGAATTTTAGTATTTCTTTTCTAGGGCAACTATTCTAATGAATATGAAAACAATGTGGTAACGAGAATAAAAAAACCCTGTATTAAATTACATGTCAATTGGCCTTTATGACCTTTAACCTTTGACCTAACAACCACAAAATCAGAACACTTTGTCTCCTCTTATAGTCATGCATACAAAACAGTTGAGATATGGTGATAACAAATCTTTAATTGCAAGCATATTGACCTCTATGACCTTTGACATTTGACCTACTAAACCCAAATCTAATCAGTACCACATTTGAATTTCACAGTTAAAATTGTTATTGAGATATGGCAATAATAAAAGTTTTTTTTAAAAAGCTATTAATTTCATGTATATTGACCTCTATGACCTGTGACCTTTGTCCTACTTAACCAAAAATATAATCAGTTCATCTCTCTGATGCATAGTGGTACCAAGTTTGAAGTTTATAGCTCATATCTTTCACGAAATATTGAGATATGCAGGCTTAAAACCTGAAATTTCATGGAAAATGACCTCTATCACTTTTGACTGACCTACCTCAAAATGGTTCTTGAGAAATCGCGTTAAAAAAACGTTAGCGAGAAAGCGGGTCGGACGGACGGTGGGCGGAGGCATTAAAAAAGAAGAAGCAATTTACATTGGTTTGTAGGAGTTTAGATTAAGGGGCAACATAGACCTGCCCCCCCCCCCCCTTTGTAACAGAAATTAGAATGCCTCATGTACACATTAAAAAAAAAAAACATCCCTTAATATAAATTTATTGTGTCATTTTTCGGAATTGTGCCTCCAGACAAAATCCTGCATCTGCTCCTGGTGTTAATACCTTTAAACAGAGATAAGCCGATAGTCATAATATAACTGGGTTTTATTTATTAACATGTATTTATTGTGGGGGGGGGGGAGGGAGGGCGCAAAAGGCTAAGTAAAAACTCCCTAGTCCACTGCATTATCTTTCAAGTGCATGCACTAGTCGATTCATGTGCATGGAACTATGCTGTAATTAGAATGGAATAAATATTTCAGAGGAATGGAACGAGCGACATGGGATCTTGAAGGACTGCAGTGGGGGAAGAAAAAGAAGGCGCGAATTGAACACTGATTCTGCTATTGAATTCAATTCCACTGAGGATGTGCCAGGCTTTTCTGCCCTAAAGGTCAATAAATCATCCATAATGACATTTTTTGGTTCAGTGCTGCTAGAGATAGCGAATGAATCCCCATGCCCGGGGCGAGAAGGGAGGGATCAGTGTCAAGATCAAGTCTGTGTCAGCGGCCGCGGGTTTTTTTTGAAAGTGTGGGGGGGGGGGGGGGGCTGATTTTATTTCAATCATTAATGACAATTTTCGAACCTTTTTTCCGAGGTTTTATGACACGTGTCTACTAAAAAAAAAGGGGAGCTGCAGCCCCCCCCCCCAGTTCCGCGGCCCATGTGTGTGCAGTAAGCAGAGGCGTAGCCGGGGGGGGGGGGCACAAGGGGGCCATGGTCCCCCTGTTCATCGGCTAACAAAAATGTCATCTACTGAAATTAGGGGTCATGACCTTAACTCTATCCTACCCCTGGAGTTTGGAGTTACCCCCAACCCGTCTGTCTCCCCCCCCCCCTCACCCCCCCCCCTCCCCCGTTTAAGAAATATAGCTACGCCAGTGACAATCATGAAGAGTGAAAGTGGATGAAGAAGATGAATATTGATCGGGGAGATCGAGGAGGATAAACACAAACAACACACGCCTCCATATTTTAAGAGGCCTTGCGAAGTATGATGTCTCTCGTAAAGGGCGTGTGTTCGGTTCGCACAGAGCTATCCATACAGAGAGTCCTGACACTGGAGGTCGCTTCTGATTGGTCAGTCATTTCATGGAGCTTCAAAAAGTTCCCTCTCATAGAGAATGTACGTGAAAGGGAACTATTGGGAGCTCCATGATCCGCCATGTTTTAAACAAAGACCGCGTACGCGTAGGCTTATTATGCGCGTGTCACAACTCTCTCTATCAACGCGCTCTGGGTTCGCACATTTTTTTTTTCTGTAATGCCTGTTTCACACGAGGCGTCATTTCAATTACGTCACAACCTGCGCTAATATTTAGAGCATCTAAAGGTAATTAAATCACACATTATTTATTAACCCTTTCAAGACAATTGACCACATTTTGTGGTTTGGTTCAATAACTTTTGATTCAGAGCTCTAAAAAATATACCAGATGCACAGGTAGAAAGAGCAAAAATTTCTGCACACACTCTGTCCATTTTTGTTGCATGATAATATTGTGTTTAATGTCAAGAATTTTAAAAAGGAGAGTAAACTTCAAAATCCTTAAATTGGCAACATATTGAGGGGTTCAAAATCATTGTTTTTCGTCAAAATTGGCAATTTTGTCAACTTTTCGACAAAATTACTAACCATGTATATTGTCCTCAAAGACATTACATCTTATTAGAACATGTAGCACTAAAAAGTGAAATATTAAAGAACAAAAATGTGATCAATTTAGCCCTTGAATAATTCCTGTCCTGAAAGGGTTAAAAGTAGTGTTTGCACTGTCCATTTTTCCAATTACTTTTTAAACGATGTCTCTCTCTCTCTTTCGACAATCACACGGTCCTTTCTTCAGCAAGATGACGCCTCATCTAAGCCGGGCCGTACGCACACGAGACGTCAAATTCGATGTGACAATCCAGGACAGTCAGGCATATCCAAAACACATGTCACTAAAAATACAGACATAACTGGTATGTATAGACGCAATTTCGTGACACAGTGGTGGGCATAAGGCCTGCTATAAGGTTTCAGATTAATCTGAAAGACAGGCATTGACGGAACACGAAGCGTCAAGCCTCTGCGTCAAAATATTCTATCAAGTCAAGGAATTTCTAGCAATACAAAGAAGGCCTCTTGTTTGATACACATTCATCGTTTAGAGCAGAATAAATCGTTTTACAGACTTGTGTCCATTTTGGGCTATTGCCTCTGAAGCTGCGTCGGTGCCCGGAAGTTCAAAATTTATGATGGCCGCGTATCGGCACAACTGAACTGACACCTCATGCGCAGTTTTTCTTGAGAGCCATCGTTACCGAGAAAGTTTTTCTAGAGTGAGAAAAAAGAAGTCTGAACACGCTTCAAAGAGATCGAGACGACACTCTACCAGAGAAAGATCAATGGTTTGTGTATAAGGCGATCCTTTCAGGAGTGCGCGCTTTAATCAAAATCAACGTGTTTGTTTTCATAAGGCAGGCATCCCCACCCATCATATAGACAAGAGAGGGATTTAAAGGGAATGCTCAGTGTTGGTAAAAGTAGAAGGGGTGAAAAAATATAATTATATCAAAATCCTTAAATCCTACTTTGATATCAATTTGATCTGAAGGAAAGTAAAAGCAGAGATTCAGATTGGTAAAAGTTTAAAATCAAGAAAGTTTTAATCACACATAATAAATATTATTGGAATTTCAATTGACCGAATCGGTAATGTTCTAACACACAAAATGACTGAAATATCATTTTTTCTAAATGTATCACTTTTATAGGATTTTGTTTGTTGGTTTGTTTGAACGAGCTAAATTATATTTAAAGAATTACCGAACTCATGTCTACCATGCCTACTGAAGAGTACAAACACATACAGAGGAGTATAGTAATAGCAATCATAATTATCTATCAGTTCAATTCACTTCAAACATTCTTGAAACGAAAGAAGGAGTAAATCCTTCTTTCTTTTCACAAGAATTGAAAGAAAACGGATACAATCATAATAATATGTATATTAGAAACAATATTATTTGTTGTTTGTTTCAATCAAGCTACATTTTTATCCACAGACTAATGAGAAATGACACCCAAAGTATTCTGCTGTTAATCCTTTTGAATTCATCAGTTCACCATTGGCCTCTGCTCTGTATCACGACAGTTATTTTTTTCGACTTTGCGCCTGGCCGACCACATCTAATCAATATTGGCCCCACTTAAAGCAAATATGACATTTGGAAAACGCTATTAGCCATTCGCCTGAGATGGTACTTATTGAGCCATCACGTCAAGCCATTTCCTGATTTTTTATTGACTTATGTCTAAGCATTATCATCCAATGCTCCCCAATAGCTACATTATTCATGGGCAGGCTCGAGATGTGGCGTAGCGTGGATCAAGACCGGGGGGGGGGGGGGAGGGGGCTGGTCGTACTAGCTCACCGAGCGGGGTACATTTGTGAATGATATACTGACTTGTGCAGTGTCAATAGTGATTTTTTGTCATACACGTCATGCCATAATTTTCTTATGCATACTTTATATACATACTTTTAAAGGGACCGAAAAGTCGCCAGTCGTGGTGCTTGGAGCTTGGCCCGGCTCGGGTAATATTCAGGAATCGCCGTACATCTTCGGTAAACGAGCGCGCAATTGCAGTGATACGCATTCGACCAAAGAAAGACGAACTGAACAACCCAACTGACAAACTACCCCACCCTCGACGGCAATTTTTTTCGCTGCTCCAAGATTGTTGTTAAGCACGGCCTTGCAATAGGGGCAAGCGAATGAAATTGAACGTACATGGATATCGAGCGGTGGCTCCCTTTAAAAAATTGTAATTTCCAAACTTTCTGTGGACCTGGTGTAACTATCTGGAAGATGAAAAGCGATCCAGGGTGAAAGCCCTTTCCCGTTCATCTCTCTATCTAGCTATCTATCTTTCCTGTTTGGTCATCACAGCGTGCACTACCCCCCCCCCCCTCCCCTCCTCTTCCCGGCGCCAGCGTCGCCCCCGGCGCTACGTCACAAGACTATAGAGGATGTGGATTTTGAGAGGTTCTTACCCATCCCATATGCAGCGATCACTGTTGTTGATGAATTAAATATACAGTATGTTATACTATGATGGAAACCCCTTTGAAGTCTGAATGTAAAGTGATTTTTTTCTAAAATTCATAAATAATCTTCTTCGTATTTGGAAAAAAAAATAGAACACGGCTCCTGCTGAAAAATGTAGCTGATGTAGCTGGCTAAAACCTGAATAATGCAATTTGTTTTCACAATGTTGAATAACGTGCAGAAAGTACCACCGATATGTTGCATAAAAAATGTACCATGTTGACAGTCATGGAGAGAACTAAATTTGAAAAAAAAAAAAAAAAAAAAACATAACGCAGACAGAATCTGAGAAAAGGGCAACTCGGAATGCTGATTAAGAATACATTTACAGTGCAACAGTGTCACCATGGCCTATACGTTCTGTGTGTTTATTATTAACAATCCAATTACTTCAGAGGTCAGGGTCTAGTCATAATGAGATCATTAGTTCGTAATATTCCAATCGGCACACGACTTTTCTAATCAGCACGATGATCAATTAATCAAACGTCATGATATTACGTACATGTACACAATCATATAGTATGAACGAAGGACCTAAACAATGGAGAGAAAATTATACCTTTGCTATATCATTCATGTCTTATTGCGTATAAGTAAACCGCAAGCGCCATAACGGATATAGGCATACACGTTTTCTACACTCTCCATTTGGGAATAATATAATGTATATTTCTCTCAATTTCGTTCACCTGTATAATGACCTACCAAAAGCACTAGGGCAAATGTTTCTTAAAAATAATAACATTCACAGATATCCATCCAGACAGTCAAATCCTTTTCACCCCCAACGTACAAAAAAAAAGAAAAAAAAAAAGAAGAAGAAGAAGCTTGTTTTACAAAAGAGTTTCACCTACGGGACCCCAACTTTGGCACTCACATGACACGGCTTTGAAATTAACCCCAACATTTAACACATTTAAACGTAAATATAAATTGTCCTTGTTGGATTGCTACAACAACCAACCAAGAAACATAATTGTATAAGTGGTTATTTTCGCGGTGGTTTTATTTTCGCGATTTTCGCGAGTCGGTCCTCGTGAAAATTTCCACTTCAATATATGGCTGTTTATAGTAACAAAAACATCACAAAAATCGCGAAATTAAACCCTCGCGAATTTCCCTACCTAGTCCAAAATCGCGAAAATATCTGTACGCGAAAAAAACAGCTTATACAGTACTCGTAGATTTAAATCAACTGTATATTAGACGGCCTCTTTCCTCCTGTATTCCCCTATCTCTTTCTATTCCTCCACCTCTCCTTCTAGTTATCCCTCCCTCTCTAATATCTTTCCTCCTCCCTGTATTGCTTCTTCACAATATTTTTTGTTTTTGTCTGCTCTCTCCCTCTCTCTCCCTCAGTACTCTTCACATCCCCCTTTTCCCCTTTTTCTTCTTCTTTTTCTCTCTCTTCCCTCTCTCTTTTCCTCTCTTTTTAAAAAACTTGTTAATAGTGCTCAAGTCAGCACCTTTCTTTCCCTTTGTAACTATTTTTAAAATTGTTTTTCAAACAGGGTTTAGAATATAAGTCATGCTTATTGTCTTAATAGACTCCTCCACTTATATTTTCCTTTACTATTACAATGTTTACACTATATACAAATTATCGCTTTAGCAGTGTAAATCATGACCAAGTCCATATTATATCTATTTTTCAGTTTAGATAATTGTTATTTCCCTTTTCTTAATTTTCATATGTCCTGTTAAAAAAACGTAAAAGATATACATATTTCTGGAAATCAATAAAAAATTAAAAAATAATAATATATATACATATATATATATATATACATATATATATATATATATATATATATATATATATATATATTGTGAGAAATGTTCCTCCAACACAAAGCTGGTGGTCACTCAGTTGTTTTAGTGGAAGATATATTGAAAGAAATGTCACTATGAGACGGTCGTAGCTTTTATTTTATTTTATTGTCTACGACATAATTCCGTCATAATAGGGCATGGTGTATTAGGGAGACACGAGGACAAAGAAAAAAGACAAAAAGTGTCTCCCTAATATACCAGATATGGGTCTATATATATATATATATATATATATATATATATATATATATATTATATGAAAGCCTCTATTCTGTATTACACAAATGCAAAAAACAAAAAACAAAACACAGTACACTTTTTCGTAAAGATCTATACATGCCACTGTGACTCACAAAAATGACATCAAAAGCCACCATTCATTTAATAATCTTGAGCATTAGTATCCCTGCACAGTAAAGCCACCATTCATAAGTCACTGCGTAGAATCAGCATGTCCGTGAATGAATAGCATTAATGCATCTAA
Source organism: Heliocidaris tuberculata (assembly GCA_025618425.1). Lineage (NCBI taxonomy): Eukaryota > Metazoa > Echinodermata > Echinoidea > Camarodonta > Echinometridae > Heliocidaris > Heliocidaris tuberculata. Next base: position 4,071,822 of record CM046849.1, read on the forward strand.
TTTGTCGTATTTTACGCCATAATGATAGCAACGCACGGGACAACGAGGCGGTAATTTACCATCTTCATAAGAAAGCAAACCGATCACACAGATGACTGCGCTACGATCACACAGAGCTAGAGTCGTCTGTTATATACAATACTGTATGACAGCTGCGCTGTATCACCACATTGTCAAAGAGCATCATATGTTATAGTCTAAGCACCATCCTTTATCAATGTAGTTAATTATTGTATTTCAGGTGGCCTTGATTTAGAAATATTATATACCATCATTCTTATGCCCTTCTGTAGATTCAGCGTACCATATGGCGGGGTAAAACAGAAAATGATCCATCAGTGCATTTTCATCGAACAATCAAATATTAGAATGCATTCTGTGAAACACTATTTTTTACAGCCATTTCTGTCTTAATGGGTATCAACAGCACGAAAGCACACATCTTATAATTTGACAACGAATGCTTACCTGGTAAGATGTATTTTGGCGTGTAAAATCGTAAAGAATGCTCTTCACCGGTCACACACACGCTACGTACACGATACAACAGTCAGGAGCTCCGCCGTGTTGCATGTATTGCTATATCCAGTGCATGCGACTGCGAGTGAGCGCACCATGAATCAACGCACACTCGCTGATCTCAGCGAGCTCACCACACTGGAATGCTCTATGCATGCATCTATTTAGAACTGTCAGCCTCCTTAACTTGTATATTGATGGCGATTACGCCCGCTTCGAGCCCGCATCCGGTAATATATCTCGTGCAGCCTTATTTATGATTTTGTTATCCGCGAAAAAGACACGGCGTTTGACAAATCATGCTCTGACTGAGCGGTATTATTCTTACATAATTAGGCGACAGTAATATGGAAATTATCATTCTCCCTTACACTATATTGAACGATTACTATAAGCAGTGCAAACGTGATTTCTTTGACGGGCTCTGAAGTCATGATTTCAATATTATAAATGACAATAGTGTAGCCTCTATAACATACATATTGACCGACAGCGATAAACAGCAGATCGAATTATGTTGCCATGTTGCCGCTTTCTTTTTATTTTTCTTCTTCTTCTTCTTCTTCTTCTTCTTTTCCTCCTCCTCCCAATTCTGCTTCTTCTTCTTCTTCCACTTTTTCTTCTTTTTATTCTACCCTGGCTTCTTCTCCTCCTCCTTCTTCTTCTTCTTCTTCTCACCTTCCTCCTTCTTTATCTTTTTTTTTAATTTCACTTTTTTTCTTCTTCTACCTTCTTCTTCTTCTCCTCCTCCTCCTCCTCCTCCTCCTGTCTTCTTCCTCTTTTTTCTAGTCTTCTTCTGCCTTCTTCTTCTTCTCCTCCTCCTCCTTCTCTTCCTTTTTGTTATTCTACTTTTTCTTTTTCTTCTTATTCTCATCCTTCTTTTTTATCTTCTTCTCTTCCTTCTTCTTCTTCTTCTTCTTTTTCTTATTCTCCTCCTCCTCCTTCGTCTTCTTCTTCTTCTTTCTGCGCTGCCTGTCAGCTTCTCTGAGTGTGAAAGCAATTAAGTTTGCATAGCTTTAATGCGCTTTAGAGCATGGAACATTAATGATGAGCCCAATACGTTTGAGAATACATACACATATCGAAAGAAAAGTGACAATAGAAGATAGTCTCAGTTGGGGTTAAAATTCTCTGGCAGGGGTTGGCGCATTTGCCCGAAATTTTTGTGACAACCCCCCCCCCCCCCCCCCAAAAAAAAATGAAGAAAAAAAAAACCAAGACAGAGAGAAAGGGAGAGAAAGAGAGTAAGAGAGAGAGGGAGAGAGAGAGTGTGAGTGAGTGTGAGAGAGAGAGGGAGAGAGAGAGAGAGAGAGGGAGAGAGGGAGAGAGAAGATCGTCACATTTTAGGCACTGAGCTTCTTCTGGATTCGTCAATATATAGCCTTGACATTTCGGTAATCAGACAATGACGAAAGTAGGAAAAATCCTTCACAAACCACCAAACTTTACACCAATGTTAAACATTGCTGAAATTACATTTTTCAAGTGATTATAACAGCTACTCCCTTCGCCTTGGGGAATACTGTCACACCTTGAGGAGATTATGGCAAATTCAATCACCATGTCAACCAAACACATCTCATTTCTTTCCTGTCTATGTCGTAGAGGCAAAAGCGAAAGGAGGCTCGAACCCACGACCTTCAACTCAGAGGTTCGATCCAGTCAAACGTCCAAACAACAGACCTGTTCACAAAGTTATTCAAATTTATGGATGTTTCTTTCTTAGGGACCTAGTAACGAGGTATCCATTAACATGAACTACAATACTTGGAATCCAGTTTACATACATTACTTGTTGCTACGTCTGACAAGCCTCTGACAAGCTTTCAGGTTGTCAAGAACAACTTTTGTTTTAAAAGTATGTATAAAATTTGAATATATTTGTGAACAGGTCTATATTCGACTACGACCCTCCGGATGATGGCTAATGTCCTTTGTAATAGTGATCACAATCATCATGTTTCCTTTGCATGGTTTCATTCTACTAGGTGATAAAAAAATATACTGCGGCACTTTTGATCGTTAATAACTCAAAAATTATACATCGCATCAGACTGAGGTATACATTGCAAAATTGATGGGTGTAAAATTTATTGGGAGCAAGTTTTATTACATTTCTCTAAATAGTTTTCTAAAATATAGCTCTGAATATTTAATTAGATTTGTCACTTTTTGAAAAATAAAGGCCACAAATTTGTGTTAATCAGTAATCAATTCAGAAAATAACAACTGTCACTGTGTGTTGCAGCTGTCATTTCTGCCAATCTTTTGCTGTCCAGTGTCATAAATGATTCATGACTCTGGGTTAAAAAGGAGTTCTGGAATTTTAGCTGCAATGCACAATAGCAAATGTTAACAATAGCAATTGTTGTATTCTGAATTAATTACTGATACACAGAAATTTTGTGACCTTGATTCGTCGAAAATTGACAAAAAAAATCAAATATTCAGGGCAATATTTATGGAAAAGCATTCTGAGTATTATGTCTTGAAACTTGCTCCCAATAAATTTTACATCCATCAACTTCACAATGTATAAACCTCAGCCTGATACAATGTATAATTTTGATTTATTAACGATCAAAAGTGTCCACTGCTTTTTTGACACCTTTTATAATCGGGGGGGGGGGGGTAGTCCACCCTGGCATCAATTTGATTTGAATAAGAACAGAAAATGAGAGAGAGAGGGGGTGGGGGAGAGGGGGAGGGGGATTCATTTGTAAAAACTTGAGGAAAATCAGATAAAGGATATCATTTTGCGGATCCAGGAGAGGGGCACGGAGGGCGCATGCCCCTATTAATATTCAATAAATGAAGATTATTGTATGTAAAAGGAATTGGAAAAAGCACGAAGCGTAGCGTCAAAATAATTATGTGTCGTCCTGTAGCTGCTTAGAGGAAAGTGAACGTGAAATCTTAACTGTAGGCTCCATCATTCTCTCATTTCCTTTCATTACGACATCAGTGGATTTCAATCAGAGTTGCTCATGCCCTTTACATCTATTATTCTTACAGTAATTTCTAGCGAATATTGAGAGGAAACAAGTCATGTAGCGCAATGTCGTATCCTGCATAGGATGGGGAGGCCAGTTGGCTCAGTCGGTAAAGCGTCTGCCTGTCGAACCAAAGATCGTTGGTTCGAATCCACCCGGGCGCATGACTGAAACCTGCGTTGTGTGTTAACGTGCCCCTCCTGTGTTTCATTGACGCTGGCTATGTTGCAGTGGAAAACACTCCGTCTCTCGGATAGGACGTTAAATTGAGGCCCAGAGTAAAGGAGAGTCATACCTTTGCACGTTAAGAACCACATACACTTTCCGTAGAAGAGTGTGTGTGTGTGTGTGTGTGGGGGGGGGGGGGGGGACCCCGGTGTAGTGGTACACCTGCTCATCCCAGTCAGTGATACCGGGAGGAGAGACCCGAGTGTCATAGTGATTCATTTCGCTTTTCGCCTCCTAGGCACGGATGACGTCAAATACTTAATGATAAATGAAGATGATGATGATGATGATAAAAATTGTAATGATGATAATGGTGATGATGATGATGACGATGATGATGATAATAGTAATAATAATAATAATAATAATAATAATAATAATAATAATAATAATAATAATAATAATAATAATAATAATAATAATAATAATAATAATAATAATAATAATAATGATAAATAATAATAATAATAATAATAACAATAATAAAAATAATAACAATGAGACCGGTTATTACGCCCCTTCCATTTAAAGACCCAGAAAAAGTTAGAAAACTATATTAGTCTACTGCACGCGGGCACATCCTCAGTCACGTGAGAAGGATTACCTTCCCCCTTTTATCGTTTTTTTTTTTTTTTTTTTTTTTTTTTTTTTTTTTTTTTTTTTTAAATAACACACATGCACACACTGGTATCAATATGCCTATAGCACTTCATTTATTTGATGTACGATAAAAGAGCAATGTAGATAAAATGCCTTGCTCAAGGGCATAAGTGCCGTGCCGGGGATCGAACGCCCGATCCTCGCATCTCCAGTCAAGCGCCTTAAACCACTGGTTCACGGCACCTCCACTTTTATCGTTTATCAAATTCCTGGATACGCGACTGGAGCATGCCTAAAGGGTATAGCAGAATACCGGTATTAGAACAAATGATTGGTATATGGTGGTGAGGCAATATTTCACGCTTGACCTAAGTTCATGCACAGGGCAATATCTCAAAAACTAGAAAAGATTTCGAAAATCTGATAGCACCATTGGATAGAAGAAGCTAGAATTACCTAGGGGCACCTGCACATCACAATCAATTATACGGAAAGGGCGTAATAACCGGCTCATTATCACTATTATTATTATTATCATCATCATTATCTTTAGAATCGTGTGATAAATTATGAAGATAAAAGACGAAAGATCTGCAAATTTGCTACTTTTTGCATCAGTTTCCGAAAAAAATATGCAGTTACTGACAAGGTTCTAGATATCTTTATCTTGAGAGAAGATATCAACAAACTTGTAAGTAAAACGCGATACCAAATGATTGTATAATATTTTGTCTTGCAAAAGATGCATTTATCTTTGTTTTGACGGATTGCTACGTTGGATAACTTAGATGTAAATTCCGGTCTTGAGGTTTTTATGCCCCTTTTTTCAGTTCCAACGAGTTGCGTTCTGACATAGGATTTTGAAATCGCGATATCTCCGAAATTCTTCGTTTTTTGCTTTTCATTTGGGATAAATATATCTAAATAAATTATTGTAGAAAATGAGAAATCATGGATCGAATATCACATTCCTTAAAAAATAAAATGTGCGCGAAATAGGGTCACCCATCAAACTTTACAGTCAGAAAGTCAAAAAAATAAAATGTGCGCGAAATAGGGTCACCCATCAAACTTTACAATCAGAAAGTCTAAGTCTTGTTGCAAAAATGACTTTCAATTGGTGGATTATTGAAATAAAGTTCACCGATATCACGGAAACTTGGCACCTTTGGGAGTGGGATGACAATTATTAACTATTCGGTAAAAACATTTGATATTTGCACAAAATGCAGGCTTAATATCTCAGTGATGCTGTATAACATCTGTGTTTTTATATTTTGGGGAATTAGGGTCTTATATAGACCACGTAGACGATGAATAAAATAATTTGAACTAAATTCGCAATAAACTAACAAGTTTAGGACCATACTTTCTCTCCCCTTTAAATGTAAGATATCATCCGTTATGACGCCAGAAAATTTCTCTTAAACAAACAGGTCAAAAAAGCAGTGCAGTAAACAAATACAGGGGCACCGGCGTCTCTGCCTTTACATAGAAGAGTGAAATGTAGGAGAGTGAGACCAATGAGTAAGGGGACGTTGCGAGAGAGGAGGGGGGGGGGGGTCACCCTTTTACGTTTCCTTCCCTTTCTCCCTTTCTTTCTCTCTTTATTTTTTTCTTTTATTCGCCATGCGACAGAAGGAACGTGCCCTTGTATCTTGCTACTTAATTCTCACAGAACATTTTCTAAAGCAACGCCTATATACATGCAGCAAGATTCTAATCACATTTAACATTTCAGTTGATACAAATACTCCAAGTTTAATGTCGTCGGACGTCGTTCGTCATCAAACACGTAAGTAGAAGGTTACGTCTTCGCTGTCACGGTACTCCAACACAAAGCTTAAAGGTAATGTAGAGTTCTGGTAATGACGGGAAATGAAATTCAACTTGCACTTAAATATGTTCACGACTACAAATAAGTGATGAGCATTAATAATAAGTGAAAAGAACAAGAATGAGATAAGGGAAATAGGGGTTTAAAAAGGGGGAGGGGAGGCACGATGCGACCGTCTCCCATATCCCCTTAATCGCTTATTGTTCTCTCAATTTCATTTACCTCACACCCTCCGACACAAGTGCCCCCTCAAATGTTGTATGCCTGCCTATTTAAACGAATCTTCATATTTCATAAATGGAATTATCTCTCGAAAAGATGGGAAAGTGGGTTGTAAGGGTATTATATTCTTATCAAAAAGCAGTTGACACGTGACTCCGTATAGATCCCAATGAGGAGCGCGGACCGTGATGAGATCTGTTTGGTCAACAAAAAACCAATCAGCGCCAGCACAGTCTCTGAGTACGAGTGGACACGATTATTTTCGGCGCTTTTAGCAATCTAATCACTTTCGGCGCGATAAATATTTATTGTACGTTCGGATGCCTCCAGCCCTTATGGTTGCATTTATATAAGGAAATGAGACAGCATGCATAATCGACCCATTTCACCTTTCACGGTCCTCCGTGTTTCTGTTCTACATGTATATGTCTACCAAACTCAAAAGGTGGTATGATAACTCCTTGGTGGTATGAAGGATTTTGAAATGGGATCAAGGGACGGGGCGTAGATCTCTATGGGCCTATTATTGATTTCGATTTTTTTTTTGAACGGGCCAAGTGGGGGGGGGGGAGATTCGATGCAATTTACTACCTAACAAGTGGGTTACAGCCTTTACTCATTATTTTCCCAAGTCTTGTCCTCCCTTTGATCGCCCCATGTATCCAGTATAGATGAAGCCGCTTTGTGCCGCCCCCTCCATTTACAAGTTAAAGAAAGAAAAAAAGTTGCAAGTACAACCGAGATGCATTCCACCCGGGGGGGGGGGCACTCACGTATATTGGTGGTACGGGGACGTGCCGCTTTGATGACCCCCTTTTTCAGACCCCGATTTCCGTTCTCTAGATACTCAGTTCCGCTCAGGAGCCGCTCAGCCCCGCTCTGAAGACCCCCGTTATGAAACATATCCGTTCGCATGCGGCCGGGAGCGTGGCGGAGGCAGTGGTCGCTCGACCTGGTCTCGCGCCCTAGGCCCTTTCGTCGCGCGAGCCTTGAAAACTGCTCCAGCTAGCTAGCTACTATATAGCGCTACACGGCGCGGGCGCGGCCCCCGGCGCGGCCCCCCGGTTAGTTTTGTAGTTCCCTAGACCCTGTTTTTCACTCTGCCCAATAGATCATAGTTCCCAAGACCCCGTATTTTATACCTTGAAGTCAGTTCCTTAGACCCCCTTTTCGGGGATTCGTGAGGCACACCCCCGTCAAAATATAATTCGAGTGCCCCCCCCCCCCCGGGGCATTCCAGCCCAGGGTGAGAAGAAGATTGAACAGAAGGGAAGGGGTACTACAAGAAAAATCATGTTTTTCTTAGAAACACGATGAGCCCCCCGTAGCTATGCCAATAATTAAGAAAAAAAAACATTTTCCTCCCAAAGAAAGAAAAAAAAAAAATTGCGAGCAAGTGAAAAATAATAACATGATGATTGTCCATGACTCATATCACTGCACCAGTGCAGTGCCAGGCAAACGCGAGAGGGCAGCAAATATCAAGTGTCTTGCTTGCATTCACTTCCTTTTCGTGATTACCGTGCGAAAGAGCGTCCCCCACTCTTAGAAAAACACCTTATTTTCCTGGGAGTGGCACAAGAACTAGAAACGTTCTGCTTGGTACTATATACGTCATCATCAAAATGATTTTATTAGAAATAAAGAACAAAATAATCGAAGAGACACTTCTAAACAAATTCGAAGGAGCACAAGCCGGGTGAGTAGGAAGTGATTTGTACCGTGGGTTGCCTCCCATCTTTTTTACGTGTGAAGTCAATGGGCTGACCTGTATGGGCATTATGCGCCTTGGCCTTCCGCCGGCCTCGGGTGCACCTCAATCACAGGCATGTGTGTGTTTGTTTGGACAGTTCTGTGAAAGAGGCTGTAAAAAAAATTTACCATTTAGTTGTTCGGTTCTCTTTTAGTTATTCTGTCTTCTTGTTGAGTGTAAAGTAGATAAGTAGACGCGCGCAGTGATTAAATAAAAGACGACGCACCAACAAAATGTCGGATTCTTTAGAACAGAGCAGAGAACGAAGGTCGAAAGACTCAAAGAGTCGAAGCAAAGCTGAAGTGAAGCTGAAGGGATCGTATAACCTCGCATAAGTGTGAGTGGCCTTGGATCATGTTATCTTCATAAGGCATTACTACTATCTTTTTATGGTAGTGTGGCCATATTCTGCACATAAAGCAGATTTGAAGAACAAAATGTGATCAATTTCGCCCTTAAATAATATTTGTTGTGAAATGGATTAATGCGTATAGAATTTAGAAAGAGAGAAAGAGGGGAGGGGTTGGTGAGAGTAAAGTAGTAGGCCTATTCACAATTGAAAGCTTTTGGTAACACTAACACCATGTATGTGGGAGCCTCTGTGAAAAGGCTGTTGATATCACACCACGTAATACTATAGTGGTCATATTGACCACTACGCGGGACGAATGCAAAAATACTAGTCATTTTCTATCGCATGCACTTAAGGTATGGGGGGAAAAATTAGATAAATATTTAAAATACTTCCTTTCAAATTCAGCTCTTTAAAATCTCACTCCTACCTTAAATGGCCGTTAGGAAGAACTTCTGATATTTCCAGCAAAATCCAAAGTCAAAATCATGTCCAAAACCTATGAAATCCCCGCCAATTTTTTTCGCGATCGCATGTTGTTTTCCTGCTGCCGATGTTTTTAGACTAAATCGGCCACTAAAATTTTGTCCACAATGAAACTCGGTATCGGGTGCACATCGATCTGTACGATCGCACACACAGAAAATCGGGACTTACGTGTGCGCGATAGGAACCGAACTTTTAACGACCGAATTTTTTAGCGGGAGATGTCAGAGCTCGCGGCGATCATGAAATGTACACGATGACTTGCGATACCCCGTTTCGCCAGAAGTGACAGTAAATTACGGATTTCATTTTTAGAATTATCTTTTCCAACATCGGTGAGTTGAATTTATTGTATTTCATGAATATGTTGTTGTCGTTTTTTGTAAATTAAATGCCGATTATGAGTGAATGTTAGTGACTTTTGTGCAGTGGTGTTTGGAAAGTGTCGAGGTGGATGACTGCCTAGAGTCTACCCACGAAGTATAGTAAAGTCGCTATGAGTGGTTGATATATTCTTTCGTGAAAAATAACCCACTTATGGGGCGTTTAGAGGAATTTTGAAGAAGTGAAAGGAAAGGAAAGAGATGCAAATAGAATGAAATTAAATTAAACACTTACACAAGACTACTTTTGGTTTTTGTTTTCGGTGTTTATACACCAAAAATGAAGTGAAATGGAAATAGGAAAGAAGGAAAAGGAAAAAAGAGTGATCGAGATCAGGAAAGTTCTGAGCAGGTCACAGGAGTTTGGAGACAGTAGTTCGGAAAAGAACTGTTTGTATTCCTCTGTAGAGTAGTTCTGAAAGAGAGTTTCCGAACTGCGGTAATCTTTCGGTAAAAGAATATATATCAACAGCCTTTTCACAGAGGCTCCCACATGGTGTTACCGAAAGCCTTCAATTGTGAATACTCACCATGGAAACCTACAGAGAAAATCTAAAGTAGTTTGTTGTAGAGATTTTGATGATTTGGAAACCTCAAAGTATAACACATTTCCTATGTAGACATGATCAACCTTTCCCAATTGCTTTGAGACAGTTTCTTTCACAATGCGATTACATGACCATAACTCAACTTTATCACTAAAAGGCTTCTTATTAAGTAGGTGATGTGTGGAATATCAAATATTGGTCTACGGTAGATGAAAAGTGAGGAAAGGGAATACATGTACATGTATGAGCATTTAAATACCCCCATTTTCATATTGAAAACCCCTAATTTGCAGCAGACTACATCGTAGGCCTCTATTTGATAAAGACCTTGAATCATGTTTCCAGAAATAACAATTCAGGCTTGGCCTGGCCAGTACAATATTGAAAATTAAAATAAATTGAGATCTCTTACATGTCAATATTGTGCTCAATCATCCACAAGTAACGCAACGTAAAATCAATCAATCATTTATTTACACCATAAAAACATATTATAAAAAAATTGATACATATCAGTATAATAAATAATTGTGGCGGGATCATGAAAAACACAAATAGGCTTGTCAAAAATGACCCCTTCATAAAGAGTACTTTAAAAGAGAATTATAAGAAATGATAGAATATCAAGTGTACAGAAGTTCATAACACTAAAGAAAGGAAAGAAGAAAAGGGGGGAAATCGCGCTCAAGCTTATTGCCATGCACAGATTATAAGTGAATTAATTGAATAGTAATAATAATGATAATAAACCGTTCTTATATAGCGCATATCACATTATGATATATACATGTATAACGTCCCTATGCGCTTCCAAAGGGTTTGGATATTATTACCCTGGCTTTAGCTTCGGCAATGATAAGTACATGTACAAGCTATTTCATTATGTAATTTCCTATATCATAATTCTTTAATTAATACAACATTTCATTGCTTTCTTTATACACCCTACCCTCTTCCTACATTTTGCATGTTTATTTTTCGTCTCCCCAATTTTTTTTTTTTTTTTTTTTTGTTTTTTGAGTCATTTGCTTTCTGTGGACTTCCCCTTTACCTTCACCTGTGCCTGGGAGGGAACAGTAAACTGAATGGCCTGTATTCTGAACTCCGGTTTAACTTAAACTCCAGTCTAAGTTAAACCAGAGCTTTAATTAAAACTGACTTAAACCGCAAGTCCAGTTTCAATTTCTGTACAAAGTTAAACCACACTAGACTGGAGTTTAAGTTAAACCGGAGTTCAAAATGTGATTTTCTAAAACTCTGGTTTAAAGGGAAGGTTTAGACTGGGTTTAAACCACAATTAGACTGCGGTTTAAGTTAAACCGGAGTTCAGAATAAGGGCCAGTGACTGTAACCATTGGTCTCTGCTCCAGGTATAATTGATGGGGCCTGTAACATAAACAGATACAATCAATGTTACGATCAGTTGTAACTCTTCATTATATGGTTTGCCATAGACTTAAGATTGATATATCTCTTTATGTTACAGGCCCCTTGATGTGCAGGTGTTGTCATTGTATAATTAATCTTTTCATATCTTTTCTCACCCCTTTTTTATTTTACAGTGGGAAGCCAGATGGAATTGACATAACAATAGCAGGTGAGAATATCTTTTTAATCTTATACATGTACATACTGTAGTTGTATGCAGAAAAAATGTCTTGAACCCAGTGGGGGATCTGGGGGGCCCGGGCCCCCTCCCCTGGGACCCAAAAAGGGCCCCAACCAAAAATGCTGAGAACCTTTTTTTTTTTTTTTTGCTTGTCAGAGATTTTTTGAGTCAAAAAGGGGCCCCAGAATGCTGAGGACTTTTTTTTTTTTTTTTTTGCTTGTCAGATATTTTTTGAGATCAAAAAGGGGCCCCCAAATGCTGAGGACCTTTTTTTTTTTTTTTTGCTTGTCAGAAAATTTTGTGAATATTAAGCCCCCTCCCTCAAGAAATCCTGGATCCGCCACTGCTTGAACCCCTACCACTTTCACATGTGTTTTTGCTCTAGTTGTACAATCTGTCTTCTTTGTAAATCTTACATGTACTACATGTAGAATAATAAAAGACAAAGCAGTGGAAGACAAGAATGAGACCTCAATGAAAACATGCAACTCCGCAAGAAAATAAAGAATGATCACAATACAATACATGAAGACCCAAAATTCAGAATTTCCTGTGTGCACTGTTTCCACTGCCATTCTGCCGACATATGAAAATATTTAGATTGGCTGACTTACATGTAGGTGGATTCCTTTTCAGCATTGCATGTACATATCCTGTATGTACTGTATTTCAACTTCCTACATACATGTACATTTTTTGTACGGCTTGTAAGAAAAAAAAAATGTTAGCATTCTTTGATGGAATCCTCTTTTAAAGCTATTTTGTATTTTGTTTGAAATTACATCTTCTTTTATTCTGTGTGCATTATTTGTTTAGAAAAAAAAAATCCATGTTGCTAGGAGACTTTGATCCCAATTTCTTCTACAACTCAATCCCTTTTGTGAAAAAAAGCAAAAACAGCCTATTTCCTCAGTGTACTATATTTCTACTTCCTCCATGGCATTAGGTACATGTACATGTAGGCATACATTTAAGTAAAAAAGAAACCACAAAAAAAAAAAAAAAAAACAAACATACATATACCTGTATTGTTGGCAGACTTTAATGGAATTCTCTTCTACAAGTCTTACCCTTTTGTTGAAATAATATCTTCTTTTATTTCCTGTGTGTTCTATATTTCTTCTTCTTACATGTATATTTCTGGTACATTGTATGTAAACATTAAATAAATATTAAAACAATTTGTTGGCAGACCACATTGAAATCTTCTATCACATTCTCTATTAAACCCTTGTGTTGAAGAAAGTGATCTTTTATTTCTTGTTTGTACTACTGTTTTTATATTGTTAATATGATGCATTAAAGGGTACCAATCACCAAAAATAATTTTGCTCTGTATGTTAAAGGTTTCATGTCATTATACTGTATAAGCCATACATTTTCGCGAATAGGACTAACCAGACTATTTCACGAGTGGTTGAATTCGCAATCGGAAAAAATCTCAAATCTACAAACAGCGGAGATGATGTACTTTTGCAAAGTGAAGTGGTGAATTTCTGACCAGGAGACAACAAATTCAACCGACTTCTTATTTTGGCAATATTTTGACGTGTTGTTAAATTCGCGACCCACTCACGATTCGCGAAATTCGCAAAAATAAAACCCCCGCGAAATATATGGCGCATACAGTACTGTATTCAAAATATGGCCTTCAAATATTAATTCAATAAAGAGATATTGCAATTTCAGTTACACTCTCTATAAGCGTAAAAGCAACTTGTGAGTAGACTACTCGACGCACCCGTACAAGCTCGCCAAGATAAAGGCTCGTGCGGAACCAAACTTGGAGCTCGGTTCCGTGCGAGCATTTTCATGTTATCCTTTATTTTTTTCTTACTCATTAACTGTTGACCTACAGAATACCAGACAAAGTTCTTTGAGGTTGATTTTATACTTTCTAGCAGTACACAAATTTTTTTTTCAGATGATTGGTACACTTTAATGTAGGGCTACAAATTCAATGACATGCAGAAATGAGCTGGCGATGTACATATCACTAAGCAGGGTTCTCCACTAGTGGTTTTACCCGGGGGCTCCGCCCGGGTAAAATTTGAAAAACCAGTTTAGCGCCCGGACAAAATTTCCCCGCCCGGACAAAAACTTGACGCGCCCGGATATGAAAATTGACATATTTTCACGCACAGACAAGACAGCATCAAGACCGCGCGGCATTGCGCAATCAAGCATCGACTTAAAATAAAAACTTTACTCGCATGATCACGTCGGAAACCCGCACGAACGCATTATCTCTTTGCATGAACCACGTCAAATTCTCATTGCGATCACGGCCACCTTCTCTGGATCGATCGCAACGAGTTCTGTCTGTGGATCCGCGGTGCACGTGCGTCGCAATTTGACTTCGGAGGCCGACGAACACAAGAGCCCCCGGACAAAATACAGACCAGTGGAGAACCCTGCTAAGATGCAAGTAGCCAGGGTAGTTATTGTGAAAACAACAACTCACAAAATCTGTGTCTCTATTATCTGTTAAAGGCATTGATTAACGTTGCCCAGGATTGAAAAAAAAAATCACTGCTCTATCCGCTCTATCACAGAATACCGTACGGGCTGGAAACCCGCTCTGAAATCGCCAAGCGCTGGTGCTTGGTTTTTGTGACTGCAGCGCAGCGAAGAAGCCGAGCGACTTGCGCTAGCGATTGATCGCGATTTTCTCTTTTTTAGGATAGTAAACGGGTTCCATTTTCTCTCCTACTTTCACATATCCTTAATTATATATGTAGTTAGAGGACTGCACACAATTCACTGGCATTTGAGCTGATTTTACAATTTTTTACAAAGTTAATCAATCACTTTAAAGTGTACGAATCACCTGAAAAAAATAATTTAGCTTTGTACTTGTACATACTGTAGTTGTATGCAGAAAAAACTTCTTGATCCCCTACCACTTTCCCATAATTCTTATTGCCTCAATGGTACAAACCGTCTACTTTGTAAATCTTACCGGAATTAAAAAAAAAAAAAAAAAAAAAAAAAAACAGTGGAAGATATTGAGACCTGAATGAAAACATGCAACTCTGCAAAAAATAAAAAATGATCACAATACATGAAGACTCAAACTTCAGAATTTCCTGTTTCCACTGTTTCCACTGCCATTCTGCCGACCTTCGAGTTTGGTTCCGCGCGAGCCTCTATCTTGGCGAGCGCGTTTCGTCGAGTAGTCTTTTCACAAGTCGCTTTTACGCTTATAGAGAGTGTAATTGAAATTGCAATATCTCTTTATAGAATTAATATTTGAAGCCCATATTTTGAATATAGTATGAAGACAAGAAACCTCTAACATACAGAGCAAAATTATTTCTGGTGATTGGAACCCTTTAAAAGGTGCACGTCCTCCTTCCTACACATGGTGTGTAAAGGCAAAATGTTGATGTTCTTTTGTCCCCAGACTTTGATGGAGTCCTGTATCACCTATCAAATCCTGACGGTAACAAGTACAAGATCCAAGTCAGTGTGTCTCTCAAATTCTACAAGGATCTAGAGGAGCATGGGGCTGATGAGGTAAGAGCATGATGATCTGTCCTCTTCTAGACAACAAATAGAGTCCCATTAATTATGGTAGAACCTGTGTATAAAGACCGTTTTAACCCTTTCAAGACAACTGACCACATTTTGTGGTGTGGCTCAATAACTTTTGATTCAGAGCTCAAAAAAATATAACAGATGCATCAGTAGAAAGAACAAACATTTCTGCACTCACTATGTCCCTTTTCATTGCATGACCATATTGTGTTTGATGCCAGGAATTTTAAAAACGGGAATAAGCTTTGAAATCCTTAAATTGGCAACACATTGAGTGGTTCAAAATCATTATTTTTCATAAAAATTGGCAATTTTTTCAACTTTTCAACAAAATTTCTAACCATATAAATTGTCCTCAAAGAAATTACACCTTATTCGAACCATGTAGCGCTAAAAGAAAATATCATTGTTGCTAATTTGAATAGCGAAATATGATCAATTTAGCCCTTAAATAATTCCTGTCCTGAAAGGGTTAAAGGAGACAAGAAAAGTTTTCATTAAAGACACATAAGCATGGGATAAGTGTGTGTTGTCATGGGAATTCGACACCATTCAGGTATTCACCCAATTACAAATTTTACGACCAACAGGTCATAGGTAATGCGCACACCTACCACATCAGAACAAGTGTCCCATAAGGAAAAGCTCATGGTTATAAATTTCTCTCACCCGAACACTCTCTGAGACTTGAAGGCAAGCTCAAGCCTTTCTATTTTCATGCATGTTCACAATGTGTGCACTTGTAACATTCTGGAGTTTGCATGTATACCACTTCTGAGCTACTTAACAAGGTATTTAATAAGGAAAGTATTTCCTTGTTGAGTATGCGTGGGCAATGATTAAAGCTTAATCCGGGGTTCTGAAATTGAATTTGGTGCGAAACCAGTGCAAATTATTATTTCTGAATGATTTATCATGCAGTAGAGTTGTTGGACACACAAAGTTAACAAACTTAGCAAAACTTACTGGAAATCACATTCACAAAAAGACACATTTGCAAACATGAAACCATGTGTTCTGCACATAGGTCGCAACCACTACAATCTACATGCATGTTCATTGTACATGTAGATAATTTCCTCTTCTTTCTTTGCTTATTCCTGTGAAAATCCTACATTTTCTACCCAATTCATTTGGCAGATATCATTTGTTTCATTATTTGTAACCTTTGATGTGATTCTGTGAGAACTTATTATCCCCTAAGTTTGAATTAGGAGTATGTAGGTCAAAGGTCAAAAGTTATAGCTCATTAAATATGCAAAAATAGCTAATTACTGTATGTATCCGAAAATGTCGTTTCCGTTCGATAACTTAAGTAATGTTGATTTTAATGAAATTTGGTAAGAAGGTACATGGTATGAAGATATAGCCTAAGTTTGATCTTTGAGTATGTAGGTCAAAGTTCACAATTCATTATTAATGCAAAAATGGCTAATTATATATGCAAAAATATGGTTTCCAATAGGCCGGTTTACTAACATATTCAAATTTTATGCATGCTTTTTAAACAAAGGTTGTTCTTGACAACCTGAAAGCTTGCCCGATGATGCTCGACATAGCAACAAGTAATGTATGCAAACTGGATTCCTGGTATTGTAGTCCATTTATTAATAACAGGTTGGTGGAATACCTGGTCACTACATTGTAGGTCCTCCGGAAAGAAACATCCATAAATTTGAATAACTTAGTAAACCGGTCTATTCCATCCGATAATGTAAGTAATGTTGAGTTTGTAAGTCAAAGGTCAAAGGTCAAAGGTCAAAGATCACAGCTCAAAAAAAAATTTGCTAATTGTGTACATGTACATGAGAAAGTTTATTTTCAGATCTTCTTACGGGTCATTCCATAAAGTAGTAAACTCTCTGTACATCCAGTCCCAAAACCTGTATTAGTAACTTCCTTGCTGAGTAATATAATAGTATAGTACTATAGTCTAAGTGAGGTAACTTTTTCTGACATATATACATGTAGGCCATTTGTAGCCAGTGAGGGGATGCTACGCTTTACGTTGTCCTTGTTCTTTTTATTGCTCAAAGTCAATTTTGTATTTAACATTACAATTATTACTCTGCATGTATAAGTTCATTGGAGTTGGTCATGCTATATTGCTATATACAGGGAAAACTAAATAAAGACCACTCAAGAGAGACTAGAAAAGTGGTCTTTATGAGCAGGTGGTCTTTATGTACAGGTTCCTTTAATACATGTTTCAATGTGAAACACCATTCAAGGAAAACAAAAATTGTGGTCTTTATGGACAGGTGGTTGCTAAAGCAGGTTTGACTATGTATGTATAATGTACATTTATGTTGACTTCATACAAGGACATATAAAATCATAGAGCTTGGCCCAGATACATCAAATTTTACTGGGCTTACATGTATTTGTCATCTGACCGTATACATTGTGTGAAATAAGTGTACAACAAGGGCTTTAGCCCCCCCCCCCCCCCAAGGCTACCCCTTCTGAGAATTTTGAAACATCATCTGCATAATAAAGTCTTTAAAATCAGTTCAAACCAGTTTCTCTCACTAAAAGTAGATAATACCAGAATGAATGATTAGCTTTAGAGGTTTATCTACATGTAGTATGCAGGACTCCACACCTTTTTTTAGGGTTTCTGAATTGAAATTTTTAGGGTTTGTATGCATGAGCCCCCTGTTAAAATCCTGAAATTTCTAGAGTAGGACGTAGATTTTAGTAGCCCATGTGTCTCGATTGCCATTTATTGTCCAGCTCTGATGTGTCTTTGTCTGACTGAACTTTTTCTTTCTTAGCTCCTTCAACGTGAGTACGGAAGTTACCTGACCACACCAGAGTCCGGCTACAATGCCTCCTTACTCTTTGACTTAGAAAATCTTCCCGCTAATAAGGAGGAGGCAGCATCGAAGGCGGCGCTCTTGAAGAGGAATTGTTTTGCTTCGGTGTTTGAGAGGTATTTCAAGTACCAGGAGAATGAGGTCACAGGCAAGAAGAAGGCCATTATCAACTACAGAGATGACGAAACCATGTAAGTGGAGAGCTGTTGAAAGGTGGTTCATCTTCATGATGCCTGACACTAAAGGGGGGGGGGGGGACAGTGGTGGATTTATGGGGGGGCAATTAAGGCCCATGCCCCTCCCCCCCCCCCCCCCCCCCCCTTGAAAGAAAAGTATAAATTTTTATACATACTTTTAGAACTAATAACCTTTTTTTTTTTTGCTTGTCAGAGAATTCTGGAGGAAAACTGGACCAAAATTTTTTTTATAACCCTTTTTTTTTTTTTGCTTGTCACATTTGTGTGCCTCCCCTCTTTTACAAAATCCTGGATCCGCCTGGGGGGGGGGGGATAACTTGATGGTCCCTTGTATAAAATTCATGACTGCCACATATCATAACAAGCCACAGCTAAGGTCTAAAAGGTTTAATTTACCTTTCTATTGAAAACTGGCTCTTGAAAAGCCCAGTTGGAAGAGGGTAAATCATGAGGTGGGAATTAGTCAAGGGCTTTGTAACACAAAGGTTTGCAATCAATTGCAAATTTGAAACAATGATTCTTATTGGTTAATGGTCAACCTTTTGAACATTATGTGCATGGAATTTTTCAGTTGTTTGCAAACCTTTGTGTTGTGGGGCCCTGTATCTTCACAGTTATTTAAATGTCTGATAAACTGTGGGTAAGAAAAAAACTGGGAAATATTGGGTGGATTGGCTATCCCTGCTAATATCACTGCACGTTTCTTGTGAGTAATTTCCCATCTTGAGCTTTTCAGACTGTTTATAGTAGAAGTATCTTTTAATACCAAATACATAAAGTGTCAATGAAGTTTTTTGTGGGGCTTAAAGATGAAGTTGAGTTCTGGTCATGATACTGAATTGTGAAAGAAACTGTCTCAAAGCAATTGGGAAAGGTTGATTATATAGTACATATAAGAATAGGTGCATGCTGTAAGGTTGATTATATAGAACATAAGAATTGGTGTATGTAAGGTCTTGGAATTTACAAAATGATAAGAAATTGACTCAATCCTGCTGATAGTCACATGCACTGCACACAGAAATGTCTATATGGGGCTACACACAAATGTGTAGCCCGAACATTGCAGCTGTTTCTTGTCATATTTAGAATGGGAGGGCATTTGAAGAGCAATCCTTTTCAGGGAACATTTCTAGGATGATAATCTTCCAAACTAACATAAAAAGAATAAGAAAGTTCACAAATTATTTTTCATCTTTCCCAGAACTTAACCTTCCCTTTAACACAACATCACATTGGGCACACCTTAAATGAATCATCCACCATAACTGTAGAGTTGTTATACATGAAATTTTATAAGCTTCAAGCAGAGGGGGTGGAACATCGGGCTCGGACAATGGAAGTGGGTGACCTTTTGTTTGGCGGACAAACAAAAGGTGCCCCCCACCCCCACTTCCATTGTCTGAGCCCGACGTTCCGCCGCCTCTGGTTTCAAGGTTAGGGGGGGGGGGGGGGGGGAGATTCATCAATATTATCTGTAATGTTCATGAAATAAGGTTTTTCTTCCCATTTGATGTGTTAGAATTCAAAGTTTTATTTGTTGAGATGTTAACCCTGATGTGATTTAATTCCTTCCTGGCTTTGTGCATTCAATATAATAAAATGACTTTTCCTTTCAATTATTATTATTTTTTTTTGTCTGCACCTCCTAGGTATGTATCAGCACGTAAAGACAGAGTAACTGTAGTCTTCAGTACAGTCTTCAAGGATGATGATGATGTCATTATAGGAAAAGTTTTTATGCAAGTGAGTAAAATTATGATTCATTAGCCACCAGAGGAGTAGCGACAGGGGTAGGGGGTGCAAGGGAGCCGCATCTCCCCCCCCCCCCCACAATTGAACGACCCCAAAAAAGAGATAACGTAGGAACAGGGGGAAATAGAACATGAAGAGAAGATGATACGAACCCTCCCACATCCTAACTCCTAACAATGGCTTAGCTAATTCATATTTCATTGACAAAGTAAGACAGACACCCACCCCCATCAGAGCCATGTATACACTGAGTTTGGCCAACTCAGTTTCACTTGGTCACAACATGGCGTATATTCCTTTGTTACATGCTTGCCTAACAAAGCAACAGGCCGCCATATTGTTACCCACTGGAGCAGAGTTGGCCAAACTCTATGTATGGATGGCACTGACCCCCATGATGCTGATGCTCCCTCTATGTCGGGGAGGGGGGGGGGGTCACAAATTTCTTAATTGCTCAGTGGACTCATTTGTTTAGTTAATGGAGAGAAGGCTGCTCACATATGGGGGGGGGGGGGGGCTGACACATAGGCTTCGTCATAATACAGAAACTGCTAACTACTCTGTTGACTAGTATTTGATTTCATGATCAAATGGAGGAGGGGTGTCCAAAGTGGGTTTTAGTGCCATAAGTCAATATTTCCATGTTCAGACATTTTGGAGTTTGATAGAGACACAGACATTTGTATTGCTACTTTCAACACATATTTTGTACATGCATTGCCAGGTCATATTTTGTATGTTGTTAACTTCTTGCCCCTACGACAATTTGCAAAATTCTTAAATCCTTGAAAATAAGACCCTCCAGAAAAATACAGCTTACAAAGATTAAACCAAACTCTTTATTTTGCCCTTCCCTAGGAATTTAAGGAGGGGCGTAAGGCCAGTCACACCGCACCCCAGGTCCTCTTCAGTCATCGAGAGCCTCCCCGTGAACTTGAAGGGACAGACGCAAGGGTCGGAGACAACATCGGATACATCACATTTGGTAAGTTCAGTCAGGCCCCATTGCCAATGAAATGAGAGCAGGTGCTGCTCTTTAATATGAACCAATCAGGATCCACCTTTTACTTTTAAAATTTCACGAGCTGAACTTTCAATAAAGTTGAAGGACCAATGTTTTTGCAGCAAGAAAATTATGCTCAATTTCTTTTTTTTTTTTGCTCATTAATTAGGTAACACAGTTATTCTTTAAAAAAAAAATTGTATATACCATGTACATGTATATGTAGTTGTGAACATTCAACAGGTTTTGTTTGATTTAGTAAAATTTCTTCATCCTTCGTCACCAGGGCCCCGTCTTCTATCAAAACAGTTGCGACTTATTCAAATTGATGCAACTTAAAATCACTCACAACTCTGTACTGATGCTTACATTTGAAATAACAATTAATTTGTTATGTTATTTTTCTTTTTTTTTCAGTATTGGAGCCACGTCACACAAACGGGAATGCAAGAGACAACACTATTAACCTTATCCATACGTTCCGAGATTATCTACACTACCACATCAAGTGCTCAAAGGTCAGTTGAATTGAGATTATTATCAGTGTGAGGACTACCAAGTTGAGAAATGATGACTGTGGTTTGTGATGATGACGATGAGAATGATGGTGATGATGATTGAGATATGTCATAATGATGATGATGATGATAGTGATTGTGATGGTGATGATGATGATGGTGATGATGAATGATGATTGTGATAATAATGGTGTCTGGTGATGGTGATGTGACGACGATTGTGATTTTTAATGACGACGATTGTGATTTTTAATGACGACGATTGTGATGATGATGACGAGGATGATAGTGATGATGACGATGATGGTGATGATGATGAATTGATGGTGGTGACAATGATGGTTATGATGATGATGATGCTGATTGTGATGATGACGATGATGATAATGATAACAATGATGATAACACTAGTGTTATGGTAATGAAGGGAATGATGATGATGATGATGATGATGATGATGATGATGATGATGACGATGATAACAGTAGTGGTGTGATAAATTGATAATGGAGGTAATGATGATGATGATGGTAGTTATGAAGGATTGAGGAGCGTGGTGAGGATGATGATGATGATGATGGTGAAGATTTTAGATAGGATTATTATGATGAAGGTAATGACAATCACAATGATGACAGTCTTCAGGATGATCATTATGAATTTGAGGATATGTTGATGTAACCTTGTGATATTATCAACACTAATTATGCTGGTACATCCAAAATGATTGTTAGTGTAGCACAAACATTTTATCCTCTCTCTTTCTCTCACCAGGCTTACATCCATTCCAGAATGAGGTTTCGCACCTCAGAGTTCCTGAAGATCCTTAACCGTGCCCAACCAGAAGACCCCAATCAGAAAGATAAAAAGAAGACAACCATTTCGTGAGTTCTTTTTTTACATCCCCACTTTCCATTCCACCTTACTTTCTCAATTTTTGTCTTCTTCTTTGTCTCTCCCTCCGATAACATCCTTCAGCTTTTCAACCGCTGTGGCCCGAATTCACAAAGGAGGTTTGGTTTAAACCATGTTTTAAACCCCCTCCTGGATTTTTTAAGCGTACGTGCGTGGAATCCGATCCAATCATATATTTACTTTGAGCATGCATAGGCAATGTGCGCTTATTTACGCTTATTTTAGTTTTAAACCTCCTTTGTGAATTCGGGCCTGTGTGTCTGAGTCTCTCCCTCCCTCTCTCTGTCTCTCTCTTTCGCTGTAAACAGCCATAGCTAGTGTTTCCATGTGCGATGGGTTGTTAACGTACAATGTGAAAAAAGACACAATAGTGCACGTCCCAGCTCATGGCCATACATGTATGTAATAAAATGTGTTGTGTGTGTGGTTTGGTGATGGGCATAAGTAAAAGGCTCTCCCCCCCCCCCCCCCCCCCCCCCCCCCCCCAAAAAAAAAGAAGAAGTTATAAAAGGTAAAGTTGGGAGGCCTGTCATCTTTCTCTTTCCCTATCCATAGCTGTGCTAGTTTGTTTGTTTGTTTTGTAACTCTATTTGTATTTTTTTGTGGATTATATTACTATATCTGATTGATACTTAAACTCATTAAGGACCAAATTCATTGTCTCATGGTTTGAATTAATAACTTCTGAATCATAGTCATATAAGAAATACATACCACATGCACAATCAGAGAGCTCTAGCAAAATGTTTGCGCTTTCATTTCCCGATGTTACATAATCAAATCTTGATTTGATGACGGGAATGTCTAAACATGGAGCAGTGCCTTTGTTGAGTTGGCAACACATTGATAACTGTTGAAAATCATTGTATTTGAAAATCATTGTATTTCTGTATAGATTGGTTAATATTCATTGCCAATTACAATATATTCAAGTGTTACCAGCTTAGATAGTATGGTGGAAAAGTGTTCTAGTGGCCAACTTGAAGATGAAATGTTCATTTATTTAAACTTAAAAATTGTTATGTCATTGATGTGTTAACCATGTTATGTCCTCTTTGTCTGTTTCACTCTACAGAGGGAAAACGTTTGTCCAGCATTAGAAATCATCAGCCATCATAGGAGAACAAGAGACAAAGAGAGATAGTGGAATAGAAAGATCTGAACCAGCGCAAGACTGATATACTCTCCATGGAAATGGTCGGACACAGATACTCAAATAGATCCTTCTCTCATCCTCCCCTTCCCCTTCTCAAAATCTATGATCTCATCTCCGACTGTGCTATATGAAGTTTAATGATATCATAATATATGTTTAAAAATGCAACAGTAATTGCTCTATACCTGCTTTTCCTTGTACTTTGCAGTAGCAAAGTTATTTAGATTGAAAAGGGGTAAAGCACTCTTAAAATATCACTTATCCCCTTTTTGCAAGTCAGAAAGACAATATATGTAAACCAATTTGTAGAGGTCCAGAAGTAATCATATATCTTGCCTGTCCAAATGGAAATACTTTTTTAACTCAATGAAATGTCAGTATGTGCAGCTATGTTAATGCATATACATGTACTTTAATGTAATAAAGCTTTTTTTTTTCCAGAACTCGCCCATTTGTAGAGAAATCTAAGAGCTGTACCCTAAAATAGCTTAGAATTTGATATGTTTCAACAATGTAATAACAACATAGGTAATTCATTTATGTTCATATTGGTAGGCTGCATGATTTATTCTGCTGTATTTTATTTAAGAGGGCTTTTATGATTAGGCAAGCATGTGAATGCATGCTTTTCTTATTTTTCAATATTGATGCCTTTAATGACACACGGCATTTCACATAAGAGTATATCAGTCCAAATAAGTCTTAGAAGAATGCGTCTTCATGATAGCTGGAGATTGGAGAGAGAAAGAGAGAGATCCAAATATTTATGGCATATCTGTGTATAACCTGATTTTTATTTCATGGACAAAATCTGACCAAAATCTGATCTTCCTGGTCCATACTATTAGAGAAGAAGAACATATGCCATTCATTAATGCAGCTAGTAGATTCACTGAAACATCAAAGTAAGCTCATTTCCATTTTCATTTTGATGTGTACTTCTAGCAAAAGTTCTAAATGCACCAAAGTATGTTGAGGATACACTGAAGAAAAATTAGGAGAAAGAGAGAATGTTGAGACGGAATATTAGTAAATAGCTTGATGTTCCAAAGTAGATTTGTTTTATATTATGTATTTACTAAAATGAGATCATTTAAAACCATTTTGAATATATTTGCAGTCTTTTGTTGAGGGAGACTATTATTGAATGTACAGTGTAAATCATTCTTATCCAGTACCTTTCTTTTCTCTTTCTTTGTATAAGGTCATGTATCAGATTTATAGAGATTTTATCCGCAACATGGGGTGCTAGGTTTGGTTAATCTTTAATTTTCTGGAGTTACGGATGAGTTCAGTGTCGATGCCACTTCAAGTGCTTTATTTGATATTCTAAAGTCTGTCCCTGAAATACGATTTCCCCCCTCCACTGAATATCAGTCCAGTAAAACCTGAAACTTCTGCATGCATGGAACGTTCGAATCGTTAGCAATGACCATTGTTGTGGCAAGAGGCTTTGAACCATTTCTTCAATCCAGCCTTAATCAATTGTTTCACGACGTGAAACTTCTGCAAATGATCAACTCGAATTTTGGCAGTATGTCAAATTTTCTGAAATGAAAATGGTCATCACTAAACATTTGCTAATGTTTCTGGTCTTATAGTATTGAGTGTGGGAATGAGTATGTGAGAGATTATAGCTTTAGTATTTCAGACACTGAAAAATTTAGTTTATTTAGAGGTGGGAAAAACGTAAACTTAGGGAATCTGGCTTTCTCAGGCAAAGAATGGCGGCCATTTTGAAAGGCTGTCTAGAATTCCTGATTGGGCATTGTTTCAGGCCATGTAGTTGCTTATAGAATTCCTCTGCACTCGACACTTTTGTTACCTTCTCTGCTACATATGTGGTAACCTCTACAAAATTATGTTTGCAAGCTAATTTTAACTTTTAGAATCAAATTATATCAATGTGATGATATGAAATCATTGGTATGTCTTGTCATGATCAAACTACCTTGGTAGTTGACTGTCCAAAAGCCAAAGATACATTGATTACATGTGATGCATCGGCCAGTTGTACACAAAGGGTTAAATTTCAGAAGACTACTTTAGATTTATCCAGTGCCATTCATGTAGGTATTAACTCTGTTTACAGGTGACTCTGGATGTGGTAACTCATAGAAAATACTATTTTCGAAGAAAAATGTGAGTTCTTTATTTCGAGTTGTTTCAGTATGCTCATTTCAACGCTATCCTTAGTTCCTCAAACAATACTGAATTATGTTGTGAAATTGCTTTCACATCATTACTGTTCAACAGTATGTCAGAAAAGCCATTCCTTGTGTTCATATCATTTTGTGGTCTTGCATTTTTTTCACTTTTCCTTTGATCAACGCAGAAATTAAAAGGAAATGATGTAAAGAATTCCCCCATTGGCTGTTGACACTTACTTGAAAGCAGACATTGTCAGTATTTGCAATGATATGATGTGTAGGTTTTACTAACATTATTACAAATCAAATCTGTTGCAAATTATTTTGTCATAAATGTGTATATTTTATTCTATCATAGTGCATTACCCCATACACATGCAAGTCCCATTTAAAAATTAATATTACTTCTTACGTTCCTAGTTGCCTTGCAGCACTTTCGCCTTTATTTGAAAGTAGGATGAAAGTTGTACTAATTGTTATTGTTATAAATCATGAAAAAAATGAATTTTGGGGAGGGATTATAAGATAGATCTCTATGTGGAGCACTACTTAGATTAGGCAATTAATGATTATTTTTATTACACATCAAATGTTCGATTTATTTCTTCACGCCGAGTATTCTAATCAATACTAATTTCTAGATTAATGAAATTTGTAAAAAACTTATGAATTATAAAATATATTCCCTTAGATTTAGCTTCATAACTAGGAATTATATTGATCAAACTTCAGAAATTTATAGCTGATGCTAGCTGATATGATAGCTGATCAGTAATTATTGGAAATAAGATTTGAGGAACTCAATGATATTGCTATTCTTCCTGGGACAATTACGTACACTTTGATTGTTTCAATCAAAGACTTGACATGTTAAAAAGAATAAACACATTGTAGCTTTCATAATAAATATGTATCAGAAGAAATTTCTCACACTAGCACTGTGTTCTGTGATATGTTTAATTGCTTCATTGTTTTGTCCATGTGTATTTTGTGGGTATGCAGAATTATTAAAAATCATCAAGGAGTTAAAGTTGAGTTCTGGTCATGAAATTGAATTGTGAAAGAAATTGTCTCAAAGCATTTGGGAAAGGTTGATTATTTATATAGCACATAACAATTGGTGTATGCTTAAGGTTTTTGAATCACCAAAATGATAAGAAACTGACTCAGTCCTGCTGAGAATCACATGCACTGCACACACAAATGTGTATATGGGACTACACAAAAATGTCCAGCCCGAACATTTAAGCTGTTTCTTGTCATATTTTGAATGTGAGATCATTTGAAGAGCAATCCTTGTCAGGAGATATATCTACTATGATAATCTTCCAAACTAACATAAAAAAGAATGAGAAGGCTCACGAATCATTTTTTACCTTTCCCAGAACTCAACCTTACCTTTAAATTTTAATTATGTACAAACTATACAGTACTTTTACCACCAATTAGCCAGTCCGTAATTAGTTCAAAATTTGTAAACGCATGCACGAGCTACTTGTTTAAAGGGAAATCCGACCTTAATAGCAAGTTGCTTTGAAAGAAACAGGAAAAATCAAAGAAGCAAAGTGGTGAAAGTTTGAACGAAATCGGACAAGTAATAAGAAAGTTATGATTTTTTGAAAGTTGTAATCACTATGCATATGGGAATTTCAAATTGGCCGAATAGGTAATGTCACTGTGATGTAGCTGTGGACAACTCCCCCATTCTCTCTAACACACAAAATGACTAAAATGTTACTTTTTTTGTCCCCGCCGAACGAAGTTCGCGAGGGGACTATGAAACGGGCTCCGTACGTGTGTGCGTGTGTGTGTGTGTGTGTGTGTGTGTGTGTGTGTCCGTCTGTCCGTCCGTCCGTCCGTCTGTCCGTGTGTGCTCAAATGTTAGAAAATGCTACTTCTCCGTCATTTCTTGGCCGATTTTGATTCCGATTGTTTTATCTGATAGGGCTGGGTGGGGGCTTCCAAACTTCTACACAGAATTTTGAAATTCATTAATTATGCAAATTTATGCAAGTTTATTCAAAATCAACGAAAAATGCTACTTCTCCTCTATTTCACATCGGATTTTGATTCCGATTGTTTTATCTGATAGGGCTGGGTGGGGGCTTCCAAACTTCTACACAGAATTTTGAAATTCATTAATTATGCAAATTTATGCAAATTTATTCAAAATTGACGAAAAATGCTACTTCTCTATTTCACATCGGATTTTTATTCCGATTGTTTTATCTGATAGGGCTGGGTGGGGGCTTCCAAACTTCTACACAGAATTTTGAAATTCATTAATTATGCAAATTTATGCAAATTTATTCAAAATTGACGAAAAATGCTACTTCTCCTCTATTTCACATCGGATTTTTATTCCGATTGTTTTATCTGATAGGGCTGGGTGGGGGCTTCCAAACTTCTACACAGAATTTTGAAATTCATTATTCATGCAAATTTATGCAAATTTATTCAAAATGGCTGAAGGTTCATAATGTTTTCATGTTTTATATTTCAGTTGTATACATGCATTGAAGCTCAGCAGATGTCTTCAGGACATAAAAGCCTGGTCGCATGATAATAATAATAAGCTTTGTCTTAATGAAACGAAATCAGAAATGATCCACTTGTTCTCAAAACACAGAAAAACAGAATCATTTCCATTGTTATTCAGTTCAGATAACAGAAACACCAGCACTCTAAAGTGTAATGATTGGGTACGGGACCTTGGGGTCACAGTGGATAGGAATCTCACTTTCCAACAACACATCAAAAATGTCTGCAGGTCTGCTTCATTTGGTATTCACAAGATAGGAAAAATTAGGAAGCTACTCGACCAACCCACAGCTGCTAAACTAACCCATGCCTTTGTATCTGCTCATCTTGATTACTGCAACTCTACCTTTTCCGGAATCCCACAATCCCATCTTCGTCCACTACAAAGAATTCAGAATACTGCTGCAAGGCTTGTTACCCTGTCAAAAAAATGTGAACATATAACACCAATTCTTCGCTCATTGCACTGGCTTCCAATACGCCAGCGCATCATTTTCAAAATTCTTCTAATAACCTATAAGATTATTAATGGCCTGTCTCCTGTATATCTTTCTGATCTCATCTCCCTTCGCTCCTCTAGTTCTCTCCGACCTCTTCGTTCTTCAACAACCTTGCAGCTTACCCGCGGACCCCGAACTAATACCAATTATGGTGATCGAGCCTTTTCTGTAATTGCCCCATGCCTTTGGAATCGATTACCCTCATATATCCACAATGCCAACTCCCTTGAACAATTTAAGACTTTACTCAAAACCCATCTTTTTAATGCTTAGTTTTCTCCACTCAGCTGTGGGTTGGTCTACACTTATGGAGGTGCACATCATTTTCCTTTTTTTTTTTTTTTTTTTTTTTCCCCCTCAAATATGAATATTAATTCAATTTGATTGAATAATAATTCAGGTTACTCTATTAATAGCAAGAATACTGTGCGCTTAGAAACACCAGTATAAAGCGCTATATAAATGTTATAATTATTATTATTATTATTATTATTATTATGCATTGTTGGTATTCTCTTCTTTTGCATGCAGTAACATTATTATTTTATTCACTAAAGTTTTTCACTGAAGTTTTAAGGTTCAGGCTAGTTAATTTCCACAGATCTGCACTTCCGGCGGGGACATTTATTACGCATTGCGTAATTTACTCATTCACTTGTTTCAAAATGCATTACTCAGTAGGATCTTTTCGTTCATGAGGACCTATAACAATATGCTATCTCCAATATATTGTGAGTACTGCCCCAAGGGTAAAGGCGCCTCAAAGAAAACCGCAAATTAATGATATGTTTGTGTACGACAAATGGGAGAGTTGTCCACAAAAATGTCACAATTGACTCACCAAATTGCCAATTTGAGATTCGCATAGATGTAGTGATCTCATTTTTCAAACATCCATGACTTTTTTAGTCCTTGTCCGATTTCTTTCAAACTTTCACCATCCTGTTTTTCTTATTTTTCTGCTTTCATACAAATCACTTTATTATCAAGGTTGGATTGCCCTTTAACATGTAAAATCATACTGGAGCGTACATCATGGTGCTCACAAAATGACCGCATGTAGAGGTCAATCGTACAGTTGAACCTCGTTATAAAGAACACTGTTATAACAAACTCTCGTTAAAACAAGGTAATTTTGCTGGTCCCACTTCTTTCTATTCCATTGTTTTTTAGCCCCGATATAACGAAGTTCAAAATAAAGAGGTAAAGTCCCTGGTCCAAAGGAGATTGTTATAACGAGGTTCAACTGTACTCTGTACAAATGACCTTCAATCTGCACATGCGCAAATTGTATTTATGAACTGGCCTAATACATAAATGACAAAATTCACAGGAAATATTTTTAGGCTTACAGTCGTTTTATTATTTAAATTACTTTTTACTTCTGATTTACACATGGAAGCAAATACAGTGGCACAATCAAAACAGAAAAGAAGTGGGATAAGGGCAGACTGATACATGTACTGGGAGAAGATATACACGTACGTACAAAGAGAGAAACTGTTAACCCTTCACTCACTGAACCGCCCGAGACGCTATATTTTTTTCTGTCGGGACTTGCGCCACCCGACGAGGGCAGTATTTGAGCGTCAAGAGGGGTGACAATACGGTTTATTCCATCAAGATTAGTCGGCATGAATATTCATGAAAAAAAAAATGGTAGGGATATAATAAAATGAGCGAACCAATCTCACAGTTCCTTGTGTGGTGCATTTAGATCCACGTTGTGAAGGAATCATGAGTTCGAGTCTCGGCAGGGTAAGGGGTAAGAATTACGGAATTTATCATTGACAAAATTTTCTTTTGCTGAAATAAAGTAAGGTGAAGCTTTGAGAAAATACAAGTCTTAAAGATGTAGTCTCTCGCAAAGTCTCCAAAACGGGACCTCTTGATGCTCAAATACTGCCCTCTTTTCAGTGGCGCAAATCCTGACAAAAAAAATATGCGCCCGTGACCGACGTGGACTTTGACCTGTGTAACAGCAAATGTAGGGGATCTTCGGAGATAAAATTGTGTGTGTGCTGTCTTTAGACATAAGCCAATTAGAATCTGTACTGAAACAATGTTTTACTATGGGAAGATTTTGCGTACAGCAGAGAGTCTATGCCGCATGACGGTTTATTGAGCAGCGAGTTCAATGACTACATGGCTACAGTGCATGTAATCCATAGGGGCTCAAGGGTTAAATGACATCAATGAAAGTACTTGTATTCTTCCATAAATCAAAACCAAAAAAAAATCAAATATTTTTACAAGCCTGAACATAAAATATGATGGAAGTTAAAAAGAGAAAGGGAGAGAGAGGAGAGAGCAAAGAGTAAAAGCGAGAGAGAGATAAAGAGGAGAAAAGAATGAAAGCGAGAGGAAGAAATAGAAAGACTGAGAGATAAAGAGTGAGAAAAAGCGAGAGATATAAAGAGGAGCAAAAAGTGAAAGTGAGAGATAGAGAGAAAGAAAGTAAGATTGAGAGAGATAAAGACTGAGAAAAAGAGTTATAAAGAGGAGCAAAGAGTGAAAGTGAGAGAGAGAGATAGAGATAGAAAGAAAGAGAAAGATTGAGAGATAAAGAGTGAGAAAAAGAGATAAAGAGGAGCAAAGAGTGAAAGCGAGAGAGAGAGAGAAAGAAAGAGTAAGGTTGAATGAGATAAAGAGTGAGAAAAAGAGAGAGATATATAAAGAGGAGCAAAGAGTGAAAGCAAGCGAGAGAGATAGAGATAGAAAGAAAGAGAAAGATTGAATGAGATAGAGTGAGAAAAAGAGAGAGATATATAAAGAGGAGCAAAGAGTGAAAGCAAGCGAGAGAGATAGAGATAGAAAGAAAGAGTAAGGTTGAATGAGATAGAGTGAGAAAAAGAGAGAGATATATAAAGAGGAGCAAAGAGTGAAAGTAAGCGAGAGAGAGAAAGAAAGAGTAAGGTTGAATGAGATAAAGAGTGAGAAAAAGAGAGAGATATATAAAGAGGAGCAAAGAGTGAAAGCAAGCGAGAGAGATAGAGATAGAAAGAAAGAGAAAGGTTGAGAGAGATAAAGAGTGAAAGCGAGAGATAAATAGAAAGAAAAATATTGTGAGAGATAAAGAGAGAGAGAGAGAGAGAGAGAGAGAGAGAGAGAGATAGAGATAGAAAAGAAGACAAGGGTGAGCCAGTGAGGTAGAGAAACAAAGGGAGCCGGGTAGAGAGCGAAAGATAGACAGACATTAATCAACAACGAATAAAAAATCATGTGTCTGGGTAAGACTGAATAATTAACACAGTTCGTAAATGGCACATATAAATCAACCTACAGAAGTGAAACAGCAGCAAGTCATTAAATAAACCAACTAAGAATAAATTGTCTCGCGAAGGAGAGGGGAAGGAAGTGGAGGATATGGGCGTAACTTGGATTTTATAGAAGATATTTTATTATGTAGCTTAGCGAAACACAATGGCACAAAAAGATGCGGAAAAGACGCAAA
The DNA here is from genome assembly GCA_025618425.1 of Heliocidaris tuberculata. NCBI lineage: Eukaryota > Metazoa > Echinodermata > Echinoidea > Camarodonta > Echinometridae > Heliocidaris > Heliocidaris tuberculata. The sequence goes on from CM046849.1 coordinate 4,103,900, forward strand.
GAGGAAAATTGTTAGTTTTGTCTGTGCTTCTAAAATTAGAATCAGACATATCTGAATAAAACTTTTCATATTATTTGCTTAAAATTGTTCAGAGGTAAATGCTAATTCTACATCATAATATTTTGGTTTTGCCTCTCTAAAATAAACTTTTGATTTTGAATAATTTTGTCATATGCGTCTTTCCCGCGTTACGCGCCACGGCGTTTCGCTAAGCTACCTTAACAACTTGGGACAACCTTTAATGTCATTTTCACAATCCCAAGAATGGCACTCACAATCGAACCTCTAGGTCTTCGTATAGCCAGACCACAGTTAATACTAGACCAACTCACACCCCCTCAGAAAGTACTAATATGTACATGTGCTTATGTGAAAGATATAAATATCACCCAGTAAGATATGAGCATGAAAAAGACCTTGGTATACCAGTACAATTATGAAGTCATATCAAAAGCAGGTAAATGCTAGGGTGCTCAGAATGATTGAAGTGCATATAAGTTCCCCCAAAAGTAATCTACATGAATTCAGGAAATTAACTGTTCGGACAACTATCCTGTATATCTAAACCAATTGCTTAGGAAAATGTGGTACATGTAAATATCCTCTTTTAGACCGGTAGGTATGATAGGGAATTAATCATTCAAGAAGAGGTAGTTATGGGTGGTATATTTTCCTATCCTGTTTGGGGCCATCACTAGGCCATGGGGTAGTTGTCTTCTACATGGCTACACATCTTTCCACGGAAGTGGATGTGGCCCAGGGCTTGAAGATCCAAGAACGCACCCATGGGCAAGCAATGAAATTATGTAATGCAATTCAAACTAAAGAGAAGATAAGTGATAAAAGAACAAGTGTTCAACATAGGCTTCATAGCACCCCCATGCACACAGTAGTACACAAAACCTTGATCAACATTAACCTAACTTACCAAAAAAACAACCCCCAAACCATGTTATCTTGTATCTTGATTATAAACAATATTTGTTGGGAGTAAATAAGCAGCAGGTTTGCTAGAGTGCAGTGCAAGGCAACAATAAGTTTGATCAAGATATGTACATTGTACAAATTCAGTAACCCATTTCACCCATCACATGAATATTTGACACATGTACAAGCAAATCGTATCCATGAGCATTATTGATCCCATTTTCATGCAATATTCAGCGATTCTTTATCTCTTTGGATGTTCTAAATTTATTTTTCTTCCTGGCATATAGTGTATGTTGTCTCAAGTAATATCATTAAAAATGAATAAAATGAGCTACCCTTTCTAGCGTGATTTTCTAACATATTTGTTATACAGTGGAAACTCATTACAAAGAGGTCTAATATTTTGCTGGTCCCAGGTCTTTACGTTCTTTTTACTCTGATATAAGGAGATTCCTGATATAACAAAGTAATTTTCATAGTCCCAAGGTCCTCGTTATAGTGAGTTTCCACGGTAACATTTTTCAAATTCTAGAGAATTTTCAAGAGACTTTGTAATAAGTGATAGATAATCCAGTCTATAGGCACCATATAAAGTACCTTGTCCCATATGTGTATATCTGTGTAAGTGCTTTTTAAAGTACATGTACTGACATGTGCAGCAAGCTCTTGTTATTTTGATTACATTTTGCAGGTACATCTAACAACAACCACATTATTTTCAACAGCCGCATGACCAACGATTCAGAGCAAGTTTCAGACATGTTTTGAAATACAGGGTTGAATTTTTCCGTTATTAGGGCACAGTGTCTCCTAAAACCCTCTTAAGTCTCAGTTTGTAGACATCCTCTTGAAACACATGTAATGAAATTAACACATCTTTGAATGGGCTATTTGTGAATTTAGACTGATGATTCTGTACGCACACAATAAAAACAAAAATTCAGTCTGTTTGTTTACAAATATTCTTAACTTTAAAAAAATTCATTGTTCTTAAGTCATTTTTAAAAGCTGCACATAAAAATTCATAGTTCTGAGAAAAAAAAAAAAAAATCATGTCATTTACCTATAAACCACAACATTAAAACACTCCAATGGGTGATAAAATGTAGACTTTGATACATGAGTGGATGCAAGAACCTGTACCAAGCAGAAAAATTACTTAAACCGTGCTGCATATTCTGCTCAAGTGCTCATCAGTTTTTTGTCCCCTTCATGAATTTGGTCAAGAAATATCAATATACTGCTCTCAAGGATGTTTTTAGAAAGCTCTTAATCTGTGTCGGTATTAAAGAGTGATGATGTGATCCCCTTTGCTACATCAATGGTGGATCTTATACCACCAATGTGTGCTGTGGGAAGCTTTGTTGGTAATGATGATCATATGGTCCTAGGTACACTGATGACTACATCACTGGCAGATCGTATACCAAGGAAGGGCTGACTTGGGAAGCTTTTAATCTGCAGTGGAAATGATGAAGTAGTCCTCAGTACTTCATTGCTGGTGAAATTCATGTAAGGAAGGGCTGTCTTGGAAAAGCTTTTAATCTGTTGGTATGATGATGTGGTCCTCAGAACTACATCACTGGTTGATCTTATACCATCAATGGGCTGACTTCGAAAGCTTTTAATCTGTGTTAGTAAATGATGATGCTGTCTTCCGTACTCCATCACTGGTTGATCTTATATACCAAGGACGGGCTGACTTGGAAAGCTTTTTAATCTGTGTTAGTAAATGATAATGATGCTGTCTTCAGTACTCCATCACTAGTGAATCTTATACGAAGGATGGGCTGATGTGGGAAGCTTTTAATCTGTATTGGTAATGATGATGATGATGATGTAGTCTTCAGTACTACATCGCTGGTAGATCGTATACCAAGGAGGGGCTGTCTTGGTAGGCTTTTAATCTGTGTTGGTAATGGTAATCTGGTCCTCAGTACATTGATTCTGTGTTGTTCCCTCTTGGTTTCTTGATCTTGTCCTGGTTCTTTGTTATGACATCATGAAGGGAAAGCTTGGGAGAAACAAGATAAGACATAAGAGTGACTTTATTTATTTATCATTATAATTATAGATCTATATTGCAGGAGGGGGGGGGGGGGGTGGTTAACAATGTGAAGTGAAGTACCTGTAATAAAAGGAAATAGGTCTATACAATACTGCATGAAAGTCATAGGCCACCCTAATGAAAATAAAATAAAAGATCTATATAGATGTAACAATAGCTGTATATTGTGGAAAGAACAAATGGCAGTTCAAGGACCATAGAGAGAACCAAGCCCTGAGAATTTACACCGTAGGCCAGCTCCCCCCCCCCCCCCCTCCCCCCTCCCGAAAAAGATTCTCCCCCTCTTACAGAACTGCTGCAACCCAAAGTGCAACTGCTAATAAAATACCTCAGGAAAATGACCCTTATAAATATTAAAAACCCTAAGAACAAATATTTTGTATGATTCTACAAACAAGTTTTCAAAAAAATAAGTAAAGAATTTAGGGCTCATAACAATACTTTGAAAGCAACAAATTAGGAATCGTCAACAGCTATGCTACCCTATGGTATTTACTCACCTATTAAAAAAAAATACTAGTACATTCCTATGAATGTCTTGTATGCAAGCTGCTTGCCATTTTATCTTCTGCTTTGTACTTTGCCTAAATTCAATTTTCGCATATATATCACCAACTCAGGACTTGGGAGTATTTGAAAGTTATTTCATCAAATAAATTTTCATTCATCTGAATCTAAATCAATAGTGCAGTGTATTATCCCAATTTTTTTTTTTTTTTTAAACAGTGCACCCATGTTAAAAGAACACTGTAAAAACAAACTCTCATTGTAACAAGGTAATTTTGCTGTCCTTGATTCTTTATATTCTGTTGTGTTTTAGCCCTGATGTAACAAGGTTTTGATACAACAAGGTAATTCCCTCAATCCCAAAGAGTGTGTTATAATGAGGTTCCACTGTATATCACATATTCCCATATAAATGAGTGTGTGGGAATGTGCATGTGCATGTAACTAACACCTCATTATTCACTGACACATATACTTCAATAATAGAAAAACCATCAAACAGAAATGAACTCACATATGTATTTCTCAACTCAAGGCATGTTAGGCGAAGATTGATGAATTCCTTCTCGTCTATTTCAACTATACTTCTCCTGTAGTCATCCTGAAAAGAACCAACAAAAGGGACCAAGAATTAGTTTTCATAAGAAAGGCGGGTCTAGGAGATGATGAAACAGCTACTGAGCCCCCTTTAAAGGAAAAGAAACTGAAAAATGAATAAAATGACCTTACAGAACCTTGGGAGGATCGTCAGAATCCACCAGGGATTAAAAAAAAAAAAATAAATAAAATTTTACTCCTATCTCATGAAGAGTGGCAGCAAGACACCTGAAATCGTGTTTGCAAGAAATGTTTATGTCTGGAAAAAAAATTCACTCCCCCCCTGGAGAAAATCCTGGATCTGCCCTTGTTAGATATTCTCTGTGAACATTATAGCAGACAACATGGAATACACAAAGTACATTATTTCTTGTCAAAGCTCATTCAGTATTTCATAAAACACTAATAAAGTGACTGCTTTGTATAAAAAAAATCCAGACAATTTTGATATTCTACTCACCACATGAGGGTACTTAGCCACCTTGCTGACCAGTTTACCCCGTGTGATGTAATACCGTGATATCTGATCTAGGTAGGCTGCAGCTTCACTCTCTACCTGACGTAATTCACTTAAAGTGTCTTCCTGTTGAGGGAGAAAATAATCATGGAGGAGAGTCAAATATATTTTCTTCACCAAAGCAATGTTATGTGCCATTGAATATTAAAAGAATATATTGTATGCCTAAAGAAGGGCATTATATAACTTGGAGTGCCTGTCCTAATAATCTTTTACCTGGTGCATGATATAATATGTATGCATATGACAAAGGTAATGGTGTACTATTACATAAGACAGGGTATTCATCAAGTTTTAAAGTTAGTGGTGGGGGCAGAGTGACTGATCGCTGCAAAATACTGCACATGGCTCCGAAATTACATTAAGTATACGACTTCACCATTATTCAATTCAGCAACTTGCAATCTTCATTCATTATTATAATTATAATCATTTGGCTATCAGTGCAAAATGCTCCTAATTAATCTCTAGATTATCATGATGGTTTGCCTACCTGGACAGAGACCCCAAAGTTGTTTCCATCTTCTATCCTTGGAATCTGAAGCTGAATCCACATCTTGAGCGTGTTACAGTTTTCAATGAGGCAACATATCTTGGGCTTGAGAATGTCTATAAGCTCACATAACTGCTTGTTGCATGGTACCGACCCCGAGGGCAGAGAAAACACCTTACAACCTGTAGGATCATAAGTCACATGTGTATGAGGTTGGAAGTAAGAATGTTCAAAGGACAAAATATCTTGGGCTTGAGAATGTCTATAAGCTCGCAACTACTTGTTGCAACTGCAGGAGACACCACGGGCTGAGAAAACACCTTGTAACCTTTAGGATCAAATATCATAGGTTGTGAGTAAGATACCCTATGGGGAACAGATAATATAGTGATGCCCAAGACTTCGCATTTATTTTAAAAAGAGGCAGAAAGGGAGAAAATTAAAACAATAGAAGAGGTTCTGATTGAAAAACCCTTGAAGATGTAAGCATAGATTCAAGATTGCTTGAGCATTTAAGTTTTTAATTGTTCTACATAAATTTTGATATTTGTGTTAGTGATAAGGCTACATAATTCTCTCTTCAATTTCAAATAAGGAAATATTCTCCTCCAATTCAATTCAGCATTAGTTTCAAGAGATAAGGCACAACAATAAAAAATCATCTACTCAAATGACCTAAAAGCTTAAACGTACTTATTTATTGGAGAACACATAATTATGTAATGCAACAGCCCGTTGGCCCAAAGACTAATTCTATCTATTGTGCAAGTCCCCTTAAAACTTTCCACTAATTGCAATCTAATCTTCTAAGACAACTGACTTGCTACATCAAACTATGAAAATGAGAAAATACACTTCTTTTTACCTTGCACGTCATTCTCTGCATCATGTTTCCTTTTCTTTGCCTGTAATTAAACAGATTACAAAATGTGAACAATTTAATTAAATAGAAAATGCAAAGCAAAATGCGTTTGAAATAATTGGCTTCAGTCTGTAAACTAATTTTCTTTTATAAATCAGGGTACATACAAAGCCTAATAAAGCAACTAAACACCACTGTTCATTGGCTAAGAATTCCCCCCCTCTCCCACTCACCACCAGATAACTAACCCTTTAAAAATCAACCTAATTACCCTCAAACAACTACCAAATTTTTTTTTTCTGGGGGGGGGGGGTTGGATAATTGTCCTCTGGGGATATGGCACAGTTATTAAGGTGCTATTGTAAAATCAGCAGATGAGTTGCATAAACTGCAATTGTTTGATAAGATTGGGGAATCATAGACATACATGTAGTTGTAAAACTACCAAGGTAACAAGTTAAAAAACATCAGTCTAAGTAAAGAAAGAAGTCAATTTAAAGGGATATGGTAGGCAGTTTCCATGTGCAGAAGGTCATAATTCGCTGACACCAGACTTGGTGGAAAGCACTGGAAATACCATTAATGAGTGTCCAAGTCTTGCACACTGTGACACAGCAAACCCGCTGTCCAGTCAACAAATACCTCCAGTCTCTCAGAGAGCCTTTGGGTGATGGGGCGATGGGTGGAAAATGCAGAGCATTACATACAGCCTGTTGGTCATAAGACTGAAGTCTACTCTGGGTGAATGACAACATTTGTTACTGGGTAAACACATGAATGGTGTCAAATTCCCCACGAGAGTGCACTATTTTGGGTCTTTAAAGGGCAATCCAACCTGGGATATAAGATGATTTGTATGAAAGCAGAAAAATAAGAAAAACAGGATGGTGAAAGTTTGAAAGAAATCGGACAAGGACCAAGAGAGTTATGGATGTTTGAAAAATGAGATCACTACATCTATGAGAATCTCAAATTGGCAATTTGGTGAGCCAATTGTGACATTTTTGTGGACAACTCTGTCATTTGTCGTACACAAAAATATCATTCATTTGCGGTTTTCTTCGAGGCGCCTTTACCCTCGGGGCAGTACTCAAAATATATTGGAGATAGCATATTGTTATAAGTCCTCATGAACGAAAAGATCCTAATGAGTAATGTATTTTGAAAAAAAGTGACATTTTAGTCATTTTGTGTGTTAGAGCAAATGGGGGAGTTGTCCACAGCTACATCACAGTGACATTACCTATTCGGCCAATTTGAAATTCCCATATGCATAGTGATTACAACTTTCAAAAAAATCATAACTTTCTTATTACTTGTCCGATTTCGTTCAAACTTTCACCAATCTGCTTCTCTGATTTTTCCTCTTTCTTTCAAAGCAACTTGCTATTAAGGTTGGATTTCCCTTTAACATTTGTGACCAGGCACCACAAAACCACCAAAAAGTTGCTCTGTGTGATTTTCAGTTAGAGCTCAACAAAGGAGTTTTGAGTCGGCATGATCAGATTTTAGTTTATTTCCTGAAAGATTATACTTTTTTCTAAGTAGTGTAAAAATTTGGTTTTTAGTAGATCTATGTTTGTCTTCTCTTGATTTTGTTGTATTAGTTTTCTCTTTTACGACCCTAAATACTTGCCTCATTTTGATCTCCCATAACTTTAAAACAGAGTAAATTGTTGTATTGATACTTGTCCACTATAATGAGCAAGATATGCTTAATTAGTATACCAAGTTTTAGGACAATCTAATAATCCCTTCATAGAAATTTCTAATGAGATCTAATCCTCTTTTTGTCACCTTTGCACAGTACCTCGCAAATCAGAGTGCTCCAATAGACTGCAAACTTTAAACCCTTACTTTTCAAAAGTAACATTCAACAGTAACATTCTGGTGGACTGTAAAATGGGTTAGGAACATCCAATGCTAATGAGTTATATATCATTTTGAAGCTTAGAATCTCCTCTTTTTGGATCAGACCTTAACTAAAAATATATGTCTGAAGACTTTTTGGTGGTTTTGAGGTGCCTGGGGGGTGTTTCATAAAGCTGTTCGTAAAGTTACGCTTGGCCTTACTTGACTTGACTTGAATATGAAGTGCCAATGATATGCCCAAAGTTTTTCCTGAAGTTTTAACAAAGTATGACTGTATTTCCAATAATCTCAATTACATTATGGCAAAAATATACTTTGCATCAAAAATGTTTGTTATAATAAGAATGTTAATCTACATCTGCACAGTTCAACTTTAGTTAATGCAGTTAAAAATGATTGAGCGTCCCATTTGGCTTGTCATATATAAGTCATTTGTAAAGTCATGCGTAACTTTATGAACAGCTTTATGAAACACCCCCCCCCCCCCAGGTCACATTTATTCTTACATGTGGCTTTAGTGCATCGTCAACTCCGTCAGAATTGTTGAGAATGACCGGTGCAGGAACTGGAATGTTGATGCTGGATGTGACCTCTGACATACGACTTAGCCTGAACAAATCACTCTGCAAAGACGATTTTATAGAGGAAGAGTAAATACCAAATACCATGTACCTTCATCATTTGAATACATTTACATTTAAATTGTACAAATAACCAAAATATATTTTGCTCTGTATGTTAAGGGTTAAATATCAATATACTATACTCAAAATTATGAGCTTCAAATGTTGATTCTATAAAGAGATATTGTAAGTTGAAATACATGTACACTCCCAACAAACAATACAGCGACTTGTGAGAAGACTAGTTGACGCACTCGTACACACTTGCATAGAATAAGGGCCAGCGCGGAACCGAACTCGGAGGTGGGTTCCGCACAAGGGAGTTTTATGTTTTCCTTCATTTTCTTCATACTCCGTAACCCATAGAAAGGTTGATTTTATACATTCTAGCTAAACACAAGCTATTCATTTAGGTGACTGGTACACTTTCATGTGACATGTGTTAACCCTTTCAAGACAATTGACCACATTTTGTGGTCTGGCTCTATAACTTTTGATTCAGGGCCTTAAAAAATATACCAGATGCATAAGCAGAAAGAGCAAAAATTTCTGTGCACATTATGCGAATTTTTGTTGCATAACCATATTGCATTTGATGACAGGAATTTTAAAAATGAGAATAAGCTTTAAAATCCTTAAATTGGCAACGTATTGAAAGGTTTAAAATCATTGTTTTTCATCAAAATTAGCAATTCTTCCAACTTTTCGACAAAATTCCTCACCATGTATATTTCGTTTCAAAGACATTACACCTTATTTGAACCATGTAGCAGAAAAAGATATATATCATTGTTGCCAATTTGAAGCACAAAATGTGATCAATTTAGCACTTAAATAATTCCTGTCCTGAATGTCATATTGACCAAGGCTAAGCAGATGATTTGAGTACACAGATACAGAGGGAGAGACTACAGGTAACATTGGCAGAAAGAAAGAGAGAGAAAGACAGTGTGATAAAGTTTGTGTGTGTGTGTGTGTGTGTGTGAGAGAGAGAGCGAGAGAGAGAGAGAGAGGGGATGGCGGAGGGGGGGCAGATGGAGGGACATACGAGAAGAGGGGAATAAAATGAGAGGAACTGACATAGAGAAGGTTAAAAAGGAGGAACATCTTAAAGGGATTTGGTAACTTTGTGGAGGCTTGATTTAATAAATTGTTGAATTTTGATATCTGTCTTGTATAATGATGTTCAGAAGGATAAATAAATAGCCAGGCATAAAAAGGTTTTCAAATATATAATGCTATTATTAAGATATCTATGACTGAATACTCCCATTTACGAAAGCGTATGGCCATACGCTTTAGTCTAACACTGAGTCTATGGGGGAAAATGAGTCTGGCATTTCCGGTCACTTGCATATGTTTACTTTTGTGAAGCACATGATGATTTTGAAGTGCTTTTTTTTTTACTGGGCTTCATTTTTACACCATATTACATACACTGATAGCATGTAAGGCCAGGCAGCTAAGGTATTATCAAGCCTCTACAAAGTTACCAAATCACTTTAAATAATTTATCTCCTCACATATAACATCAATAAAGTGCAGAGAAATAGTGAATTCCTTTACAAATCATTTAAGGGGTTCCATGACATTTGCTCCTGCGACAATTGCTCCGGTCTAACTTTGCCATGTTAATCCTAAACCTAAACCTAACCCTAACCCTAACCCTAATCCTAATCTGCACATTGTCCCTAACAAAAAACCAAATCATGACCTTGACCTTAACCTTTGACCTTTCAAGATATAGACGGAGGAGCAAATGTCGCAGGAGCAAATGTCGTGTCACCCATTTTAATAAGGATGTGTTTCTTTTGTTTGTTTTTGTTTTTTCCAGCTGATAACTTGAACTAAAATCTCCAGCACAATATTCAAAACTCATGAAATACACTTGTAATCAAATTCTTCATCAATCACAAGCCAGGAATACAATGCCATCTTCTTTAAAAAAAAAAAAAAAAAAAAAATCTAGGTTAAATTTGAGACAAAAGTCAAAGAAATGTAAACTAATAAAGAAAAAAATAAAGAAAAGTCTTACCTCAACCAATTCTCCTAAATCTACAATCTTCTGTGGAAACACAACTTTCACCAAGTTCTCTGACTGGTAGGGTGGAGAGAAAAGAAAAAAACTTGATAAACACTGCAGAAAAATCAATTTTGAATTTGCCATTATTTCATTAAGTGAAAACCCATACACTGCACCAAACAGACCTTTGTACTGCATTGTTGCTTGAACACCCTTTCAACTACATACTCTATTCCAATCACTTAACAAGTATTAACATAAAAGACTTTCAAAGAAAGCTATAAAAACAGCAATGTAGACCTACAGTGTAAATGTGCGATTAAAATCTACGAATAAGCTAATAATTGTTGTAAATCACATTAAACGAAAATAACAAGTCATTTTTGCTTATCATCTGAGATCACATCATATCCAAGCTTGATAACCTTATCTTTTCTCGCTATTTACTCAGCTTTTACAAATTTTCTTTAAAAAATCATTTGGAATATATTGTTTAATTGTTAAACTTTTCAAATGAGATCTCACCAATTAGGAATGTTCCTATAACGATTTAACTGTCTACCTTTTTTTTTTCATCTGCACATTATTAGGTTGATTTTAAAGCTGATAGAAACTGTACCTGTTTATTACTCTATGATTTTGCCGAGGATTTGATGAGAATGTCTTAGAAGCTACATGTATTTTCAATTTTTATATATTTATACTGTAGTACTGTACTATAATCAATAACGAAATAATTATATTAATTTTGCAATGAAATATGATGGTATCTTTATGAATATTGTATATTATTGTCGTTCTCCATTCAATCGAATTAACTGAAGTCTTGATTATTCAATGTAAGTTTTGATTCTGTGATACTGATTTTCCACCAACGCCTGAACCCATTCTCAAGATATCATTATAAAATCAAATCAAAGAAATGAAGGCTACAGTACATGTAGATCTTTATAACAACTCTTCATGGAAACCACTCATACATGTAGGTCTAAAGGGACCATTACCTGGTGAATACACGTTCTAAACTGCTACTCACTACTCTGCAGCAATTGGACACCAAAAATACGAGATTGCAAGTATGAAAATTAAAATCTCCCTTTCCAGGAAGTTTTCTGATAATCCCCTCTTCTTTGGTGACCCGCTAAACCATAAATTCATGAAATGTGAAATTTAAGGCATCAAATTTTGCTATCATTGATATTTTTCTGATAAGTGTGAAGTGTGCTGTTTTCGTTTAGGCGTACGATCTCTATATAACCCCGTACGTTGGATGACAGCATGGAAACAAGGATGTGTCTTATTCTTACCGTTTCATGTAATTTGTCCTTGCATTCTTTCACCTGTAAAAAGGGTCAAGTAAATAGAAAAACAAAACAATATTTTATGAATTACATGTACATGTACAGTAAATCACAGGTGGATAGATCATATTCTCTTTAAAAATTGTTCATACGACTCTACTTTTTACATGTAGATCTAAATTAGGAATGCAATTGAAAAGCTATCTCCATCTGCTTGACACATTTCAACACTCCTACTATTTGGAGAAAATACTTCCTTCTACATTTTAGGATGATAGCATATCTGAAGTAATTTCATGCCAGATTCTTCAATAGGACATTTGTCATCTTGATTAAGTGAAATTTTTAGGCTGTTTTTGGCCAGTGATCTTGCTCTTTTCCAGTACACATATGTGCTAGAATTCACACACTCCTCAAAACTTTAATACGCAGGTTTAGTACACTCACAGAGCCATCACTATGTGGGGCTGTGTCAATTTCGGCGTTGGTCACGACCTTTAAGTTGAAGAGCTAGAAACACCACTATAATCAGCAAAATTTTGTGGAATGCTTCCTTCTACATTTTAGGATGGTAGAATATCTAATTTCATACCAGATCCTTCAATAGGATCTTTATCATCTTGATCAAGTGAAATTTTCAGGCTGTTTTTGGCTGGCAATCTTGCTCCTTTCCAGCACACATTTGTGTAAAATATCACACACTTGCTACATGTATGAGAGGCAATTCATTGCGGTACGAAGTACAAAGTGCAAGGTTACCTACAATAACCTCGCAGATGTGTGAGTGTTTTACTAGACATCCTGTAGATACTGCCTACGACATTTCAAGGTCACAAGTTCTATAACTCCTTTGTAAGAAATGAAAATCTTGCCTTTGTCGCAGATGGAGTAGAGATCTAAATCACTAACAAGCTACAGTCCAACTTAACTATTAACTCGTCACATGTTGACTAGATCTGGATGTAGACCTCTACCATTTTTTTATTACTTACTAAAAAAGCAAAAAATAACCCTTTTCATCTCCGCATAAGTTTTCCAATTATAATTCTTTCGTACTTTATCGCATAGACTACTCAGTCACACAACTTCAAAATTTTATTTAGCATTTAGGGCTGCAAAAGGAATCTGTCAAGTATCAACTATCAACTTCTAGAAGTAGAAGTAGAAGTGAACTTTTCAGTCCCTACCTTCATCACTCACACTTATGCGAGGTTAGTGGAGATAACCTCGCACTCTGTACCTTCATACCATGAGCAATTGCCTCCCATAGGCAAGTGTGTGATATCTTGCCCATATGTGTGCAGGAGGGGAGCAAGATCACCGACCAAAAACAGCCTGAAAATTTCACTTGATCAAGATGATAAAGATCCTATCGAAGGATCTGGCATGAAATTAGATATTCTATCTGTTATGTATGACGTCTGAATTAAGACTATGCATGTCTTGATATGATATTGGATGTACACGCATTGCCCACTGTACAGCGCGCAGTTACCGTCGATGCCGTGATCGAATAAAGACTCTACAACCATGTAGTTTCAAAGTTACGAATAAGTCTTTATTTGTCATTATCTCTTGGCTGAATAGTAATACTGGAACATGAGAAAACATAATATTGGCGACGAGGATGGGATGATTAGTTTGGTTTGCCGCAGTTTGCTGAAATAAAGACTGGAAAATAGTTTTATCCAGCGGAGACCGACAATGTAACATGTTTGTTGGAATGCCAGTTGCAGTAATACAGCCCTAGCTGTGCAGTATGTCTATGGACGCTTTGCAGTACAGCGCAGCTATACTATAGTCTAGTCTAGACCTAGTCTATATTATTGTATTCAGCAGATGAACCGAACTAATGAAGTTAGCCTGTTAATAATGGATGCAAAACTCTTTTGGCCAAGAGATCCAGCCATTGATCGTAGTTGAGCCAGTTTCCTGCCGATATTGCCTCAGCAGTGTAACTTGTCTTTAGCCGCCGTTGCAGTTGAGTGAATGGTGAATGGATGCCCATACAGCCTGACTTTCAACTGAACGATCAAACCCTAGCCAAGCCCATGCAAGTTCCAGCCAAGTTCAAGGTCCAGCCCAAGGTCCAGCCCAGCCCAGTTGGTCAAGCCCCGCATTGTCCAGAATCCAGGTTTCTGCAACTAGATCTACTGCAGCGTAGACTAGAGCCTAGTGGAGGAAGTGTTCTTAGCCTGAACTACTGAAGTTGCTGCTTCATGATTGCCTTCAACCTAGGACCAGGATCCAGTCAGTGACAGTTTCAGCTCATTTGCAATTTGGACCAGCAACCCAGCCAAGTGAAAGCCAGCCAGCTCATCATGAATTGATGGTGAAAGTGATGCAAACAAATAAACATTGAGAACTCATTTGACATTACTGCCAATTGTCATGCTAAATCTAATAGATCTATTGTAGACTAATACGTGTAGGTCCATGACTGAAGTTTGATTCCAGTGTAAAGTTCTGGGAACTAAGTATATTTACATGTAGTAGATTCTATATCTGGAGGTTTAGATCCAGAGCAAAATTTCAGAGTATGTGGGTCTAAGTAGGTCTACATATTTAGACATCAATCTTGGGTTTTACAGTGTATTAACAGTATTAATAATTAGACAATAGTTACAACAGGTCTAGTCTCTGCAGTCTAGTCCAGGTTTAAAGAGTTTGATTCTTGAGTTGTAAATTGCTTGTCTAAATAATTTGTACATTTCAGTATGTGGTAAAAGTATAAGTGTGATAAAGTGGCAAAGGTATAAAGTCCAACATCTAGGCAATTTTTCAAAGCATAAATTTTACCTGAAGAATTTTATGCAAGTTTGGTTACAGTATAATTTTGACCAAGTGTTTATTTCTATTGCATACAGTCTAGACAGTGAGTGTTCATTACAAGCTTAATTCTTCTTGCATAAAGACATGGCAGCACAACAAATGTTTGGTAATGTCCCTCAGTTGGACTCAGGGTATAAATTTGAAGATTGGACTGAAGTTCTTGAGTCATGGTTTATAGCTAATGATATCACAGCAGATGTAAAGAAGAAAGGTATATTCTTATCAGGATTAGGAAGTAAATCCTACGCCACATTACGTGCATTGTTGCAGCCTAGCAAACCAGTTGAAAAAACTTACAAAGAATGTAAGGATACCCTGTCAGAACACTTTGCCCCTAAACCAACTGAAATAGTCCAAAGGTATAGGTTCTATACTAGTGTTCAAGAATCACATGAAACAATTCCACAATTTGTTGCTCGTTTACGCCAGTTGAGTGAAGGATGCAAGTTTAAGGAATTGAATAGCATGCTTCGAGATCGCCTCGTAGTTGGTTGTAAGGAAAAAGCTACACAAAGAAAGCTTCTTGGTGAATCAGAACTTACATTTGATAAAGCTTTGAAAATAGCCATAGCCATGGAGATAGCAAATAGAGATGTTGAACAATTGCACTCCAATGACAAAGGTAGTGAAGACAAAGAGGTTCACAAGTTAAGAACCACGCAGATGAAAGAAAAGTCTTCAAGCAAGTGGAAGTCTACGCCTACTGTGAAGGAAAAGCCCGCAGGTCAGTGGACTGACAAGAAGTCTAAGTGTTGGCGTTGTGGATCGACAAAACATGTTCCGCAATCCTGTCCGTTTCAGAAAGAGAAATGCTTTCTATGCCAGGCAATTGGACATACTAAAAGCCAATGCAAAGCAGTGAAAGAGTTCCGAGCAAAACAAGCATGGAAAAAGAAACCACAACAGTCGCATCATTTGGAGAATGATCAAGTGCCGCAAGTTCCAGAAGAGGAAGATTATTCTGGTAATAACTTAAGCCACATTGAAGGTGCTATGCTGAACAAGATTGCAATCCCACCATACCAAGCTTCAGTACTGGTTAATGGTAGAAGCCTTCAGATGGAGGTAGACACAGGCAGCCCCTGGACACTTATGTCAGCAGAGACATTCAGTCTTTGTGGTGATCAGTCAGACTTGAATCTGTCAAATGCGATGTTGAGGACATACACTGAAAACAAGGTACCAATTATTGGAGAAGCTACCGTTGAAGTTCAGTTTCGTGCTGATCAAGCCCCAAAGAAATTACCCTTGATAGTGGTTGAAAAGGGTGTAAGCTTGTTAGGTCGTGATTGGTTCGAGGAATCGACCGTGCCACTGATCCAGGTGCCAAGTGTTCAGCAAGTCTCAAAGCCAGATGACAGCATAAACAATGTAGAGAGTGTACTTGATGAAATGCTCAAGAAGCACGATGACGTGTTTGACTGTTCGAAACTAGGCAAGTTGCAAGGTTTTCAAGCAAAGGTGTATCCTCTTGAAGCTACCAATGAAATCCATTTCTACAAGGCTTCGCCAGTACCTTACGCAAATAGACGTAAAGTTGATGAGGCCCTAGATGATCTGTTGGATCAAGGAGTCATAGAACCAGTGAAATTCAGTAACTATGCCTGCCCCATCGTTGTTGTGAACAAACCCGATGGTAAAGTCAGAGTCTGTGGTAATTACAAACTCACAGCAAACAAGGTTCTGAAATTGGAGAAGTATCCAATACCTTCCCTAGAGGACATGCTTCAAGATTTGGAAGGAGGTCAAAAGTTCACAAAGCTTGATCTCTCTCACGCATACCACCAAGTTGAATTGGACCCAGAAGCAAGACAGTACACTACTATCAATACCCACAGAGGATTGTATCGGTATACCAGATTACCCTTTGGTATAGCCAGCGCTCCAGCATTGTTCCAGAGGACAATGGAGACACTTGTAGGAGACATTCCGATGTGCCGCCCATACCTCGATGATATCATTATCAGTGGGAAAACAGATGAGGATCATTTGTTCAATCTAGAAACTGTACTCAAACGTCTGAAGGACAACGGCCTACGTTTGAAGAGGGAGAAATGTGTTTTCTTTCAAGAAAGTGTGCAGTATCTAGGTCACCAGATAAATCGGAGTGGTATTAGCCCCCTGCCTGAGAAACTGGAAGCCATTCAACAAGCACCCCGCCCAGTGAATCAGACACAATTGCAAGCCTATATTGGTCTTCTTGGATACTACCGGCGATTTATCCCGAATCTCAGTGCAGAGATAGCGCCTCTTACAGAGTTGTTGAGAGCAGAGTATGTTTCTACTAAGAGCACAGGAAAGAAGAGAAGTCCCGATGAATCAGACCCAAAGTTCAAGTGGACTCAGAAACAGGAGGATTCTTTCCAGAAGTCAAAGAAGCTCTTGCAACACCAAAGTGTTTTGACACACTTTGATTCAAGCAAGCCTGTCTTGTTGCAAGTGGATGCCAGTCCATATGGACTAGGAGCAGTGATTAGTCATGAGGACCCTGATGGTCAAGAGCACCCAGTCGCATTTGCATCAAGATCCCTATCGGACAGTGAGAAGAACTATGCACAATTTGAAAAAGAAGGACTGTCCATCATCTTTGGTCTGAAAAAATTCCATAAATATCTGTATGGAAGGAAATTCACCATAGTCACTGATCACAAGCCCTTACTTGGCTTATTTGGAGAAAAGCCAGCAAGCCCGATGGCCTCAGCAAGACTGTCGAGATGGCACATGATCATGTCAGCGTATGATTACACAATTGTACACAAAGAAGGCAAGAGACACCAGAATGCTGATGGGTTGTCTAGATTACCAATGCCTTCAACGGATGCAAGTAAATGGCCAAACGAGGACTTAGCAGAATTGAGTGATCGGCAGCCAGGAAGAGTCAACGTGTTGTTTGACATAGACTCGAGACCAGTTGATGCCAGTGAAGTCAAACAAAAAACTGGCAAGGACCCAACATTGCAGAAGGTCAAGCATTACATTATGCAAGGATGGCCAAATTCTAGAAATCTGGAGGGTGAAGTTCGCCCATTTGCTCAGAAGAAAACCGAGATGAGTATAGAAGATGATGTTCTTCTATGGGGACAGAGAGTTGTCATACCCCAGGATCCTGATCTGCGCACCAGGATAGTAGATGAGCTTCACGCTACACATCCAGGCATTGTCAAAATGAAAGCACTAGCTCGTTCTTTTGTTTGGTGGCCCGGAATAGACGGATGTCTAGAGCAGAAAGTTCGAACTTGTTCAGTGTGCCAGGAACATCAGAACAACCCTCAAGCAACTCCTATTCATCCTTGGGAGTTCCCAGAGAGACCATGGATGAGGCTACACATAGATTACGCTTCAATTGAGAACCAAGATGTTCTGATAGTAGTAGATGCACATAGCAAATGGATAGAAGCGGTTAGAGTTCCTCAGGCAACCTCTTCTGCCACAGTAACTGCTATGAGACGCCTATTTGCTACACATGGGATTCCTGAAACGTTGGTTAGTGACAATGGAACTCAATTCATTTCAGAAGAGTTTACCAAGTTTCTCACTGATAACAACATAGAACATGTGCAAACAGCCCCTCACCACCCATCGAGTAATGGCTTAGCAGAGAGAGCCGTTCAGACAGTAAAGAGAGGTGTAAAGAAAACGAGTGGAAAGAATTTGGAGATGAGAATCCAAAAATTCTTAATGACATACCGGATCACACCACAAGAAACCACTGGTACATGCCCAAGTGAACTTCTGTACAAGAGAAGGATTAGAAGCAGATTAGATCAAGTCCGTCCAGACTTGACAAGGACTGTGAAACGAAAACAATCTGCCATGAAACAGAGATCAGACAACAGGACCAAAGAGAGAAGTTACAACATTCAAGACCATGTACTAGTGAAGAACTACGCTTCAGGTCCAACATGGTTATATGGTCAAGTAGTGGAGATACTTAGTGACTCAATGTATATTGTGAAATTGACAGATGGCCGCATGGTCAGACGCCACGTTGATCATATCAGAGGTTACACTTCTGCTCAGCCTGTTGATACTCCACCCCAAGAACTCAATCCGATGGAAGAAGTTCCAAGGCCAAGCATTCCACACATTCCAGATAATGGAAATACTTCTGAGAATGTAACACCTACCCCAGATGAAACCTTGTCAAGCCCTAGACAAGAGTCACATGAGAATAATGGTGATGCCCCTACAGTTTCAGTCCCTAATACTGACGCACAGGAAACTGCAAAAAGAGTATCTCAAAGAAACAGAAAAACACCTGCAAAATATGATGATTACGTAATTTATAAGTAGGTTAAAAGCACAATCCAGAAAAAACAATTCAGTTTTGAATTACATACATTAATATGACAGTTCTAACTCATATCAAAATAATTGATGTTTATACTGTGTATACTATCAGTCAGAAATAGTGTAGAAACAACAGACAGTTATAAGGTAAAGTGACTGATAAAATATAACAAGGTACCAATGTTGGAAGAGGAATATTTTGCAAGATACATGTAATTGTATTGATGCCAAGTGAAACTATTGTAGATCACATTTTATCTGTTTTTGTGTATTGCGCAAGTTAAAAAAACAAAACAAACAAACAAACAAACAAACAAACAAAAGCACACACATATCTACAGAAGTGCGACAGGTAATTTTTATGTTTTACATAATTGACTCAATAATAAAAAAAAAAAACAACAAAAAACAAAAAACAAACAAATATTTGTCTTTAGCCATGAAAGCTAATTTTGTGTATTCATCACGGGTGTTGATGTTTTAGTTTTAGTAACAATGTATGTTGTTCCACATTTTATCAGGAATATATTTTCATGATGTAAATGTCTTATTTTTCTGTTCATTCATATGCCAGAAGATAAGTTAGTTGATAAAGTTTGCATCCAATTATGTTTTGTATCAAATGAGAAGCATTTTTTGTTATTTTTATTGTGTCATGCCAAGTTTCCATGCATAAAGTAATGCATATGTTGAAGGTTTTAAAGGAAGGAAAGTATTGTTCCTGAGGTGTCAAATATCGTTCAAGCAAAAATTTGATCAGTTAATAGGTTATGCCAGTGGGGATTTTGTTGTTGTTGTTATATGCAAATACATGTATGCAATGTTGCTAGTTGTGTTATACATGGGGAAGGATTAACAAAAAAAAAAAAAAAAAAAAAAAGCTTTGAAAGTAAAATTTTTCATGCAAGTGTCACATGTTTATATAAGTATTTTGGGAGAAAATTAGATTACACTGTTATATAGATATGCCCTAGCCTGTAAAGCACATGCCAGGTTAATGCGTGTATGCCATTCTGTTGTACCCATGTTGTTAACTAAAGGGGGAGGAATGTTATGTATGACGTCTGAATTAAGACTATGCATGTCTTGATATGATATTGGATGTACACGCATTGCCCACTGTACAGCGCGCAGTTACCGTCGATGCCGTGATCGAATAAAGACTCTACAACCATGTAGTTTCAAAGTTACGAATAAGTCTTTATTTGTCATTATCTCTTGGCTGAATAGTAATACTGGAACATGAGAAAACATAATACTATCATTCTTAAATGTAGAAGGAAGTATTTTCTCAAAATTTTGCTGATTATATTGGTGTTTTTACCTCTTCAACTTAGAGGTTGTGACAGGCCGAAATTGACACAGCCCCATACATGTATAGTGGTGGTCCTGTCAGTGTACCTTCATGACCTTAAAGGCGGTCAGTCGGCAGTGCCCATGTGTTTCTATGCAGTCCAGGTGAAGGCGACTTCAGAGATTTCCGTATTCGTACACATCCACTAGCTTACACATCACAGTGATCTATGCGGATTTTTGCCGAGGACATTTCGCTGATCCTCAATATACTTTCGACTAGACCTAGTTTCGTATGCGCACGAACTATTTTGCAGCATCAGCAAACACAGATTTTTCTCCACTGAAACCACCTTTAACATCATGTAAGTTAAAGTTCTTATATTTAGCCACAGAAAGGACACCCTTTAGATCTACATGATAAAGCTACTTGCAGAAGTCTACTTCCATCAAATAAACAATATTGACCATGATGACAGTCTTATTACTGTTAATTTTGCAGAATGCTGAAGTGAACACAGTCACCTCATGAGTCATGCAAGTCATGGCAGGGAGCTTCGAAAGCTGGAGTTCCAACTGGCAACAAATTATCTCAAGCAGCTGCTCCTTTCTAAGGATGCACAAAAGAATCTACAGGTGCGCTGTAGCCTTTGATGTCCGATGTTCGATGCCGCCAACTTCATGGGAAAGCTTGAGTAGTGATTTTTGTCACAAATATATCGAGAATATTTCACTTTTTATTTGAATAAACAAATTGAAATTTTCACATATATGATAATATTGAATACAAAAGCCTAATTGTGTCCAGAAATTTGGCTATATTGTATGATAGTGGTTTCAATTTGTGGAAAAAAAAGTGAAATTTTACAATCCTAAAATTCCCAAATTGACACTCTTCCAATTACTCCCTGCAAACGAAAATAAAAATTGCAATTGTTCAAGTACAGTTAATTATGATGTTAAATGTCAGATTAGTGCCCACACATGCCCAGTCGCGCAATTTTGATTCATATATCAGGGAATTTTGTACAATTTCTTTTCGCTTGCCCCCAGTAAAGGTAACCACTGTGATTGTGAACTGCTCATATTAGGGTGTCTGAAAAGTGTCAGCTTAAAAACGTGCTGATTCAGGCGAAAAAACAGCACAATTTTTGGGGTAAATTCATCGTTATTAAAATGTGATCTGAATTAATTGTTTGGAATGTATCGAAAGAGAAAATCCTGGTCATTCTTTTGACACTAAGGACAATTTTTTAGGCTCACTAGAAAATTAAAATAAGAGATAAATTGCAAACCCTTATATTTGTGTGTATTCAGATTGCCATTTCCCCATGCATTTCCTATGGGAAACTGAAATTTCTGTTTTACACAAATTTTGTCACTTTTTCGCAATTTTGCACTGTGATCTGATATTCAAACCTTGAAAAAATTTATACCATCAGAAAGACTAAAATTTCCTATTCGGTCATGTAAAGGACAAGTTTTTGACATTAAGTATAAAGTCGTATCAGGTCTCGGAAGCTCAAAATTTGCATTTGTGTGTGTCCCATTTCTTAACTACATAGGTCTAGCCTATGCCATGGCAGGAAAAAGCTGAAAAATGGTCTGATTTCATTCTCTTATTTTGCAGTAATTAACTGGAATTTTTCATGAAATATCATATTTCTGTCAGTTTGATGGTTATTATTTTTTAAATCCAGAAAGAAAATTTTATTTTATTTTGAAATAGATCTAGACCTAGATCTAAGTGAAATAATATTTTTCTCCAGACACCCTTACAAAAGCATATTTTCCTTTGAAAATGGCCCGTAAGTTTGCAGCCAGGCAGGAATCTTTTTGTCTTCTTATCTGCAAGGAAGATCCAGTTAAGCACATGCCTGACATATTTTTCCTTGACGGCATCGAAGATGGTTCAAAGGGAATGAGCTACATGTGACTCCAGCTCTTGAAGCTCCTTGGTCATGGCAATGGCATTAGCAAGTTGGCGACACAATTCCAGTCTAACGTTAAATTAACTAACACGAATAACAACAGATGGGACTGTATAAAAGTGTGAAGTGTGTGATCGAATGCTTTTTCGACAATTCACCAACATATCTGTTATGGTCTAACATCGACAAAAATTGGAAAAGTTCAATTTACCTCACTTATCTCGTCATTAGCCATGGTCTTTCTTGTTTCCCTTGTTTAATAATTGATATATTACAAATTGATTTCGCCTTACTTCTCCCCAGACCTCAGTCACACATGTGCGGCGCATGCGTACGATACGGTATAGTTGCGCTATATTAAGCAGACAAAACTTTCAAGCTCGAATATTGTAACTGTACTCCTTGTCGACTCCTTGTCTCCTTTTGTTTTGGTAAAATAGTATTAGGTATATATTTTTCATTAGATACAGAAAGGCAGAAACAATTGAACTACATAGAAATTCTGAGTTAAATTCATGAAACGACTGCTCTGTTGGTGGAAACAAACAAAGGGAGATTTTTGTTTTATTAAAGTTATGTTTCTTCCGAAGTGGGTATATATTAAGATATTAACAAGATTATCTCTGATTTTTTATGGGGTGGGAAGGATAAGATTAAAAGAGAGATACTACATTTGGACTACAATATAGGCCTTTAGAGGGGGTTAAAACTTTCGATTATTCATTCGCTCCCAAAGAATCACCTGGGAAAAAAGACTCATGCTGGCCGGGAGAATCGAAACATTACTTCAGACATCAAACCAGGAAATTTGGGTGGCCTGCCTATATATTTTGTTTTTAATACTGCATTAAATATACTTAGTCTTTCTGTTCCAGATCTTTATAGAGATATGATGGAGTCATGATTTTGCACCAAAGAACCAGTTTGTTGAAAAAAGAAAGTAATAGAAGAAATGAGATTTTATTCAACAATAAATTTATATTCGTATATATTGACGGAAAAACAGTACTTTGGGAAAATCAGTACTTTGGGATAATCTGTTTCTTGAAAAATATATATACATCATATTGTAGATGAAGTAGGGAATTTGCAGTCTATCTAGGATTTTTGTAAGAATGGGACTAGATATATCAGAAATAAATGTAATGCAAACTTTGTTTCGTGCTATTCCTTCCGCGTGGAAAACAACTTTTTGAAGCCTGATGAAGATATAGAATAAAATTTAGAATTTTTTTCAAGTTAATGAAAAAAAGTTGTCACGCGTAGCTATAGGATTTCATTTTAGGGGGCGGTAGTGAGCACACGAAGCACGCTCCAAAGGGAGTAGGGTATAGGAAGGGGGCATAGGCGTAGCGAGGGGGCCCAGGGGACACCCCCCCCCCTATTCAGCCCCTTAATAAAAATTAAAAGGCGAGAACGAAAAAGCGGGAGAAGAGAGACAAAAAAGCCTAAAAAGGCGCTACGAGCAGTTACCTTAATCTTCAATCAAAATTTGCTAAAACGTCAAAGTTTTCGCGCTTCGCGCGGGAATGGGGAAATAACTCCCCCTCCCTACACCCACACCTGTTACATAGAGTAAAATATTTCGTCCAGATTATTGAAAAGCAGTCAAGGCGTCGAACTATAACTTTCCGCCTAAAAAAATTGTTTGCTACGAGCTGTTATCTTTCTCTCAAATTTGTTAAAACGTCAGAGCCCCGGGTCGGAGCTTTCGCGGTTCGCGCGGGAGGGGGGGGGGGGGGGGGAACTCCCTCCTCCCTGAACCCACCCCTGTTACATAAAGTGCACTACTGCGTCCAAATAAATGAAAAGCAGTCCATCAGTCCGGGCGTCGAACTAACTTTCCGCCTAAAAAAAGGGTGCTGCGAGCCGTTATCTTTCTCACAAATTAAAACGTCATAGCTTTCGCGCTTCGCTCGGTAGGGGGAAAACTCCCCCTCCCTGACCCACCCCAGTTACATACAGTGCAGTATTGCTTCTAAATAATTGAAAAGCAGTCCGGGCGCCGAACCAACTTTCCGCCTTAAAAAAGGTGCTACGAGCCGTTATCTTTCTCTCAAATTTGCTATAAAAGAAAGTCCCCCCTCCCTGCACCCACCCCTGTTACAGTGCATTATTGCGTCCAAATAATTGAAAAGCAGTCCGGGCGTCGAACTAACTTTCCGCCTAAAAAAAAGGTGCTGCGAGCCGTTATCTTTCTCTCAAATTTGCTATAAAACGTCATAACTTTCGCGCTTCGCGCGGTAGGGGGAAAACTCCCCCTCCCTGCACCCATCCCTGTTACATACAGTGCAGTATTGCTTCCAAATAATTGAAAAGCAGTCCGGGCGCCGAACCAACTTTCCGCCTAAAAAAAGGTGCTGCGAGCCGTTATCTTTCTCTCAAATTTGCTATATAACGTCAGAGCTTTCCCGCCCTACACCCACCCCTATTACATACAGTGCAGTATTGCGTGCAAATAATTGAAAAGCAGTCCGGGCATCGAACTAACTTTCCGCCTAAAAAAAGCGTTACGAGCCGTTATCTTTCTCTCAAATTTGCTCTAAAACGTCAGAGCTTTCGCGCTTTGCGCCGGAGGCGGAAACTCCCCCCTCCCTGCACCCATCCCCCTGGGGAGCACCAATTTCATCACCAATTTCGCACCCTTCGCGTTCTCACAACCCAACCCCTCCCCCTAAAATGAAATCCTGGCTACGCAGTTGGATCCCTCACGTCTGCCCCCCCCCCCCCCATATTGAAAAATTCCTGGCTACGCCAGTGGGGGGGGGGGGGGGAGGGGATTCCGGAAGCTTCGATGTTTCTTTGTCATCGATTCTTGTCTGCTCCTTCTCTTCCTATTTTTCTCTTTTCGCTCAAGCTTTTTTTTTTGGGGGGGGGGGCGACCGCCACTACCGCCCCCTTCCGAGTCTACGCGCCTGCGTGGAATATAACATCAAAGCGGATATACACAGTTCTGTTAAATACTAGAACATAAAAATCACAGGCTGTGCGTAATCTTGAGCACTTATAGCAGGGGCGGATCTAGCTTTTTTCCAAGGAGGGGGTTTGAGGGGCTGAGCTGGGTATTGCGAGGGAGCGTAGAGACCGAGCCCGAGCGAGGGGGGAGGGTGTGGAAGGGGGGTATCCCCCCTCCCACAGTAGGGAGATTTTTCATTTTTAGGGTTGCTAGCGTGCGATTTTAAGCATACTTGCATGCTCTATTTTTTCTCTTTTTTGCCCAAATAAATGTTTACTTGGAAGCGAGCGAAGCGATCGAGGGGGGAGGGTGTGGGAGGGGGGTATCCCCCCTCCCACAGTATACCCCCCTCCCACAGTAGGGAGATTTTTCATTTTTAGGGTTGCTAGCGTGCGATTTTAAGCATACTTGCATGCTCTATTTTTTCTCTTTTTTGCCCAAATAAATGTTTACTTGGAAGCGAGCGAAGCGAGCGAGGGGGGAGGGTGTGGGAGGGGGGTATCCCCCCTCCCACAGTAGGGAGATTTTTCATTTTTAGGGTTGCTAGTGTGCGATTTTAAGCATACTTGCATGCTCTATTTTTTCTCTTTTTTGCCCAAATAAATGTTTACTTGGAAGCGAGCGAAGCGAACGAGGGGGGAGGGTGTGGGAGGGGGGTATCCCCCCTCCCACAGTAGGGAGATTTTTCATTTTTAGGGTTGCTAGCTTGCGATTTTAAGCATACTTGCATGCTCTATTTTTTCTCTTTTTTGCCCAAATAAATGTTTACTTGGAAGCGAGCGAAGCGAGCGAGGGGGGAGGGTGTGGGAGGGGGGTATCCCCCCTCCTACAGTAGGGAGATTTTTCATTTTTAGGGTTGTTAGCTTGCGATTTTAAGCATACTTGCATGCTCTATTTTTTCTCTTTTTTGCCCAAATAAATGTTTACTTGGCAGCCCAAGGGGGGGGGGGGGTTTAAACCCCCTAAACCACCCCCCCCGTAGATCCGCCACTGTATAGAATGCTTCAGAAAAATACAGAAATATACTTTTTTTTCTTGATACCTATAGAAGGTCCACCCTGAATAGCAGGCCAAAGGAATTCCAGTTTAAATTACTTTTTAAACTCGTTTATACTAATAAACATTTGTTTACCTTTAAAATTGCAGTAAGTAATGCATGTTCGTTTTGTAATAAAGAAGAAGAAACATATGAACATTATTCTTTACATGTGAAAATGTAAGAAGTCTTTGGATAGAATCTGGAAATTTCTTTGATTATAATTATAGAAATTAAAAACATTAATTGGAAAGAGGTTCATATACGTGGGAATACAAAATCCAGAACAAGAAAAGATCAGTTTTCAAACCTTCTCATAATTTTGATAAAGTATATGATATTTACTTTCAGTAAAAAGAATGGGATGTATCCGACGTCATAAGGTATTATGAGACGAATAATAGAAAGTAAACAAGAGGAAAGAAAAATAGCTGAGCAGAAAGGTACACTAAATAATCATTATAGGATGGGGGGGGGGGGGGAGTGAGTCATTGGCTGCTCTCGCTGGAAACGCAACACAGATCTGATTGAGGGTCGGGGGGGGGGGTGGGATGGACCCTGGAGCTACGCGTGTGCGTGGGTATTTGCGGGTTGAGGAAGGTGGTGTGTTTAATAGGTGGGTGTTTGCGTGGTGTGTGGTGGATTCGGTGGGGGGGGGGGGGGGGGGGTTGTGCATGTCATTTTTACGTACTTTTCCCAAACAGCCAAAGTATGACCAGTATTTACTCAAGCGTAAAACATTGTCAACATTAATGATCATAGTGTGACCTCTTGATTGACTAGAGGCATCTTCCATAAAAGCTGCGATTAAATTCAACATCAAAGCGCAAATTGACTTTCAACCAATATCAGAAAAGAGTATTCAGGACTTGAGTTTTTTTTTTTTATGGGTTCTGTTTGGTTCCAACTTCCTGACAAAACTTTTAATAAAGAAGTTGCAGGTCTTTGTTGTTCGATTTGATACTATGACCTTACACTTGACTTATCTATCTACTGTGTGGAGGTGTGGTATAGTGGTTCATTCACTTCACTCTCAATCCAAGGGTTGAGGGTTCGAATCACAGCGCGGCACTAGCGTCTTTTGGCAAGGCATTAATCCACGTTTGCTACTCTCCACCCAGGTGTTAAATGGGTACCTGGCAGGATTTATTCCATGAAATGCACTGTGCGCTGATTGCTGCCGGAGCTAAAGCCATGGTAATAATATCCAAACCCTTTGGAAGCGCGTATAGAGACGTTATTTCATAATGTGATATGCGCTATATAAGAACGGTATATTATTATTATTATCATTATTATTATTATTATTATTATTATTATTATTATTATTATTATTATATCATTATTATTATTATTATTATTATTATTATTATTATTATTATTATTATCATTATTATTATTATTATTATTATTATTACTATCATGACTGTGGTTGTCATGATTATTTTGTTTTGCCTCTAATGATATAGTATTTTGTAACTTAATTTGGCCGGTATTTCTGTTCAGTGTGATTTCAGGATCACGCCTCCTCACATAAATATATAAATTCCTGCATATTCTTGTACATTCATGAAATCATGAATCCAGGAAATGGATGTAGACCTATTTCAGCAGTCAGCACCCTTAATATAGAAAGACGCTAGAGGGTTCCCACAAGTAGCCATGCTGGAGGACAAACAATAAAAACCTGTGCGTTAGACTATGAAAAGCCATTGTTGTCATGGTCTAGTGCAAGAGTATCGAAATGTGACGTCCTACCAGCCAAGTTGTCAAGGTTGCTGGTTCCAAACAATTTTGAGCTAAACAATGGCGTGGTGATCACAACAGGTGCAAACTCTGAATTTGCCCTGTTCCAGCCCGTTGCTTGAATGGTTTCACGGTGAACCTCATGCACGGGCTCTGTTGTTTGGAACCAGTATCCCGGACGACGAGCGAATATGACGTCAGCACTTCGGTATTCAGTATATTGTTTTTCCTCCAACATGGCTGCTTGTGGGAACCTTCTATAGAGTATCGAAATGCTGACGTCATATTCGCTCGTCGTCCAGGTTACTGGTTCCAAACAACAGAGCCCGCGTATGAGGTTCACCGCGAAATCATAAAAGCAACGGGCTGGATTAGGGCAATTTCAGAGTTTGACGCTGTTGTGATCACCACGCCATTGTTTAGCACAAAATTGTTTGGAACCAGCAACCTTGACAACTTGGCCGGTATGACGTTCACTTCGGTACTCTATTGGGCTCTCTGATTTAGACCCTTCTCGGAGGAGATGTTTGTGAGAACTCCATTCACAAATTTTATAGGCAAAATTATAATTATATTTTCTGTCCAGTTTGCCGGCAATAAGGAATTGGGGACCCTTAAAAAAAAAAAAATTCCCGAAGGGAAGTAGTTGGTGACATAGGCGCCGGAAGTGGAGGGGGGGGGGGGGCAGGGGGGGCAGTCGCCCCCAAACGAAAAGTGGGGGGGGGGGCAAAATGCATTTTCGCCCCCCAAAAAGCCCCCCCCCCCATAAAAAAAAAATCAGTAGTAAAGGAGTAAAAATCGTGTGTATATTAAAAGCTTGATTGCTTTATTACGTAATTGTAAGCCTCTGTATTCATTTTTCGTATTCATGGAGATCACTGAAGACAGATAAAGCATTCAAACTTTAAACTTTAACGTAGTGGAAGTTTTGTATTAGACGCAAGGTTGCCAGAGTTGGCAGAATTCTGCTTTCTGGCAGAATTTTGACCGCTTTTGCATAATTTGACAAAATTTAGCAGAATTTTAGCATAATTCTGGTTTTTGTTTTTTTTTGCTTGTCAGAGATTTTTTCCAGTAAAAATACACCCCAAAAATGCTGATAACCTTTTTTTTTTTTTTTTTGCTTGTCAGAGAATTTTCGAGTAAAAATACACCCCAAAAATGCTTGTCAGAGAATTTTTGAGTAAAATTTTGATTAAGCAGTAGGATCTGTATTGTTGTGAGAGGGTGGGAAAGCGTGTGTGTTTTTTTAGGGGTGAGAAGACATGAGCCCTTGAAAGGTGAGCCCCCTTGAATGTTTGCCCCCCCCCCCCCAATCCCAAACTGCTTCCGGCGCGCCTGGTTGGTGACTAACTTGTCGCTAAGTTTTGTCCGACATGACACCCCGAGAACTTTTAAAGTGCCAATATGCGTACTCGTCACCATATGTTCGGGCACCAAGGTGATCACGTTTTAATTTGTAATTCATTATGTTATCTAGTAATGTATCGATATTTGTCATAAAAAGAATCTGGACACCCGATTTGTCGATTGCACGTCACTGTGACGAGAAATAGTTCAAACGAGCAAATTACCATGCAGAGTTACCAAATGACGCCACAATCGGTTTACAGTTGTACTATATATTTAAAAAAAAATTGTAACCATAATAGCAACATACATGACATACAAACAAAACATCAAACAATATAATAAGCAATAAACAATTAAAAATAAGACTTGATTAGCCAACCAAAACAACTGAAAGGGGTAGAAATTGAATAATTTAAATTCCCAGTCGCTATCGTAGTAAATCACTCACCATAATTCTGTACAAGAGTCTATATTACTCGGTGTCAAACAAAATACATGCAGTAGAGGATTAATCATGTAAAAACAAAGACCACTGTCTTAGTCAGATGACTCCCAAATCCCTCCTTTTTGGGGGGATTTTTTTAAAAATGGATATGGCATTATTCAATTTTCTGTTTACAATTTACTAAAGCTAAAACATTTGGAAGTCCAAAGATAAATCCTTGAAATCTGACTCTATAAAACTTTAAACAGAGTAATAAAAATATTATGCATGCATGAATCAAATTCAAGATTTGTTTACTCCAAACAAGATATTGAATGAGCATAGGCGTACTGGCACATTTCTTCCGGGGGAAGGGGGGGGGGTGGTGCGTCTTGCCCCAATATCAAGAGTTTTCGCGTTTCTAAATGTTTGGGGGGGGGGGGGCGAACGAAACGAACGAGCAAAATTTTGACACTTCTTTTAAAAAGGAAAAATGTCCAGAAATTACATATTCGGGTACGTCATTGCCCGAATACTTGGTACTTTAAAAATCCTATAGGGATAAAGGAAGAGTTTTAGTGCACTGACAAAATAAATGAAGTAATGTTTCCTGTTTTCTTGGGAATAAACATACATTTAGGTTTGTCCAACTTTTTGATATTTTATATATATATATAAAAACCCCTCAAAAAAAGTTCTGCAATTCAAGTTTAAGCATTTATATCTCTCTAGTAACTGTATGATCATCATCAAGTTTGATATCATTGTAAAGCTTGTTTATTCACCTTCACAATGATACCACATTTGTATTGATTATGTAATCACGGAATGTGCAGTGCACCTAAATATAGGGCAAAGTCAAAAGTGAAAAGTTGCAGAATGCATTGTTATTGTTCACACTGAGTTCTTAACTGGAATGAAAGGTTTTGTTTCTTTGTTTTTGTTCCTTTTGGTTTGTTTAATTTTGTATTAGGTGTGCATGTTTCTGCTGTAATCCCTTGTTTGGTGGACAAATATTGTTTTCAGTGATTTTGAAGTGGAATTATTCTTTTGTTTTAAGATGGAATGTGTTTTAATCAGCAACTGACTGTGATAACATTAATATTGTGTTTTGGTTTCATGCAGAATATTGCAAGTTTCCACCTTAGCAGTACACAACTGCGGTGGGGAAAAAAGTCTCCCCTCAGCAAATTATCTCATTTTCAGCCATGTAACCCTATCACAGAAACATAAGCAACACAAACTCTCCTCTTCTCTTGGATTGCTTTTCACTTCAACAAACACATTCCCCTTTCTTGATGTGAACTCATGTTCTTTAACTCTCTCTCCCCTCTCTAACGAAACAAAAACAAACACAAATACACAAATTTGCAAATGACAAAATGTTTGGCACTTTTTATTGAGTAACATGCACATCAAATGTGGAATAGCAAAGGATCAGAAGTTCAGTAGCGAGTAGAAGATCCGAATACAGCTACGACAGCCTGGCATCTCCTCCTCATGCTTGTCACCAGCCTGGTGATGCGTTGCTGTGGGATGAGGTTCCACTCTTCGATAAGGATCTGTCGCAACTCAGCCAGTGTAGTGTGATCTGTCACTCTGGCGCGTACAGCACGGCCAAGCTGGTCCCACAGGTGCTCGATTGGGTTCAAGTCAGGGCTGTTCGCAGGCCAATCCATCCTCGTCACTGCCTCCTCCTGCAGGTATTCGGTGATGATCCTTGCTCTGTGTGGGCGGGCGTTGTCATCTTGGAAGATGGCGTTTGGTCCAAGATTGCGCATGTATGGGATGACCTCTGGCCGAAGAATGTTGTCTCGGTATCTCTCTGCTGTCAGGTTTCCATCAACGATGATAAGCTGTGTCTTTCCCTCAGCAGATATGCCACCCCACACCATAACACTGCCTCCTCCAAACGCTGTTACCCGGTCGATGCAGCAGTCAGCGAAGCGTTCCCCACGGCGACGCCACACTTTCACCCTTCCGTCCAGTTTCCTCAAGCAGAATCTGGATTCATCTGTAAAAAGGACATTCTGCCACATTTCCCGGTTCCATCGAAGATGTTGCAAACACCAGCGTTGACGGGAATGACGATGCAAGGCCGAAAGTGCAGGTCTTCTTGTTGCCTTGTGAGCTCTTAAATTGGCTGCGTGAAGTCTGTTCCTGATGGTCTGGTCGGAGAGTCGCTTGGCAAATCTTCGAGCAAATCGTCCTTGCAGGTTCCTGGAAGATAACCTTCGAAGCGGTCTTCTTGTTGGGTTGTCTTCTTTGGACGACCACTCCTTGGTCTGTCCTTGACATCCCCAGTTTCCCGGAACTTTGCCAATAATCTGGAGATGGTACTGGGACTCACTCCAAATTGATAGACGTGGCATGTTAACATACGCGAACAGCTACTCTTTAAAAGCAAGCACTGCCAAGCATAAAGCTTGTGCAAGGCACATTTCATCTACCAAACAGGAAATAAACTTGTTGAATCATTCATGACCCATTCAACATCATTCACACACACCCGACATTGCAACAAAAGCAATAGACAATAGCCAAGATAGCCATTCAATTTGCAACTTTTCACTTTTGACTTTGCCCTCTATTCAGGGGTGCTGTGCATTCAAGGATGACATAACCATTACAAATGGGGCATGGATGTGAAGGGGGATAAATGAACTTTCCAATGATTTAAAAATCAAGAATGATTAAAAAGCCGCCAAAAAGATATCAAGGCTCAAAGTTGAATTGCAGAACTTTTTTTGAGGGGTTTATATGAACGCATTTAAACCTGTAATATGATGAAAAACTTAAAGAAGAACGAGCGAAGTTGTGTTTCAATAGTGCATGTGTAATTATTCAAATGGATAGCATCCCAGTGTATTACCCCATCATCAATGGAAAGAAGATCTTTCCATTTAACCAATCCTTTTCTCACTGAAGAGTCAGTTGTACTATTCAGGGATACTATACCAGGCGTATGACGTCATAAACGAATAATGAATAACTGCATTTTGACATGATCTGGTTCAGGGATCGGTGTTTGACGATGACATCACTTCATATTGGCACAAATTCACCACTTCTTCAAAATATTGTATGTGTGTGCGCTAAACACACAGATCCAGGTCTAGATTCAAAATGTAGATCTACAGACTGACGACTATTAAACCAAATATGTTTTGCCTGTATTATTTGAGTATCGTATTTGTTTAAACTCTAGTGCTCGTAAAGAAGAACGTTTACGTTCAGGTCTGTGCCACTCCGGAAATTAGTCCTGGTCACGTCACCTCGGTTACCATACTTTCAACCTCTGACGTACTGGTGGGGGGGGGGGGGGGGCTTGGGGGCTGCAGCCCCCCCCCCCCCCAAAAAAAGTTCCACACCCCCCAAAAAAAAAGAAAAGAAAAGAAAAGAGGAAAGAAAAAAGAAAAATACCTACTGGATATATGACAAAAATTACATTTTCATTCTAAAAATTCTAGAAATTCTAAAAGGCCCGTATGCCTATGCTCAGCCCCCTCAAAATTTTTGGCTCTTTTA
Source organism: Heliocidaris tuberculata (assembly GCA_025618425.1). Lineage (NCBI taxonomy): Eukaryota > Metazoa > Echinodermata > Echinoidea > Camarodonta > Echinometridae > Heliocidaris > Heliocidaris tuberculata. The sequence goes on from CM046849.1 coordinate 4,137,082, forward strand.
CGCCACTGCTTTCAACCAGAGCCTCTCATGGCATTGCAGTGTTGGGCGTACAATGCACCGATAATGAATGTCACTATGATGAAGTGTTAGTTCTTTCCTTATTCGCTTTGAAAAAAAATTATAGAAAGTGGAAGGGTCACACCAAGGCAGGAGAAGCGGGGTAACTTCGCTAGTCATAAGGACCGCTATCCATAACGCGTGACTAAATGAATAGCGGTTTTGTACGAATAGCGGTCCTTCTGAATAGCGAGCAAAACCATAGACAAATTTCCTCGCTATTCATAACGACATCCATTCATAAGGACCACTATTCAAAACTACTCATAAGGACCGCTATTCATAGCTCGTGTTACATGAATAGCGGTGCTTATGAATAGCGAGGGGACCCGAGAGAAGCACCCTTCCCTTGGTGAAATTATACCCGCATAGCCTGAAAATGATGTAGCGTGGTTTCAGACAATGAAGGGGCATCATTGGCCGTCATTGGGGAGGATCAGGGGCGGCGCTACAGGGGGGCAGAGGGGGCGACTGCCCCCCCATGATTTTTCAAGTAGTGAAAAAAGAAAAAAAAAAGAAGAAAAAAGAAGAAAAGGAGGAAGAAAAGGGAAGAAAGAAGAAAGAGGAGTATTAAAAAGAGAGGTCTTAAACATATAACTCTATATTACCCCTGTCATTTAATGGAGAAAAAATATGACGTCATCTTTAGGTCGTCTTGCCCCTCCTATCAAAATACCCTGGCGCCGCCCCTGGGGAGGATGTGTCGGGATTATGAGTGAAAGAAATGTTAACCATAAAATACTGGCACAATTCCTTTCCATCTCTCCCAATAAAGCTCTATAAAGCTACGGAGCTTAGCCACACATTGATCATTCTCGGGAAACAGGTCGATAAATTCGCAAAAATATTTTTCATTTTCCTAGTCATGTTCTGACCATAAGTGATATAAATGGAATCATGGGAATTAAGAAAATAATGAAGCTCAAACATGCAGTACCTCTGAATTGATTCAATATTTACAAGAATTATTTGCCTTGTTGAGTCAGTCGAGGTGAATAGGTCTGCAAGTTGTATATCACCACGACTGAATGCATGGTTGCCCAATATTCCTCCCTCAACATCCGTGACCCTGTTTACTTAAATTTTCGAGCAATGTAAAATCAAACAATGATCCAGCAAAATTTTCCGTTTATCGGCGCATAGGTGTGGTGCAATGACAAAGCGAAAATATTTTTTTAGCTTAAGAATGTATTCGGGCATTTTCCTTCACGAAACATTACAATATATAAAGCAACTTTCTGCATCTTGTTTTACTCAATGTCCGGTTCTGCTCATATGTTAACTGGATGATCTTCTCATAATGTCGTCACTTCATGTCACTGCGTTTTTTCTCTTATTTATCATCGACATGGGTTTTGCACAGGTTACTGTTACCCTAGGAGAATTGGGTGACATCGTTGGGAACGAATATGATTTTAATGGCAACTTGATGAAAGAATTCCTAGGTGTTCCGTACGCAGAGCCACCAGTTGGAGAATTCCGATTTGCTCGCCCAAGACGCAAAGAGGCGTGGAACGACCCGTTGGATGCAATGACGTTTGGTGCTGCATGTCCTCAGCCAACTGTGGAGGGTGTAGATGAGCTGGTTATTAGCGAAGACTGTCTCTTCTTGAATATCTACGTACCACCCGCCGCGACAGAAAATACGAAACTGCCAGTCATGGTATTTATACCAGGCCGTGGGTATCGAGTTTACTCGGGAATGGAGTACACAGGAAGGGAGATGGCCGTGACGGGTTCCATCATCATCGTCACCATCAACTACAGGTTCCTCACATTCGGATTTTTCAGCACAGATGATGACACTGCACCGGGTAACTATGGTCTTTGGGATCAAATGTTGGCTATAGAGTGGGTACGGGATAACATCGATGCTTTCAATGGGGATGGAAGCCAGATTACCATCGTAGGTCAAGGACGAGAGGGTGCTACAGGAGTGGCATCTCAAATTCTCACCCCTCTAAACGACAACACGCTATTCCAAAGGGCGATTCTCCAGAGCAGTACAGCCACTGACGTATCCTACATCAGTGCTGAGGGCCAGGCTACAAGATTGTCCAGGATCCTTGTGGATAGTCTCGATTGTGAGCAAGGATCATGGACAGAAACTCTAGATTGTCTCCGAGAAAGACCATGGGAAGATATCTTAGCCGTCAATTATTCTGTTCTCGGCGGTTACTTCGAACCTAGGATAGATGGATATTTCTTTCCAGATACTCTTAACAACCTTCTGGAAAGGAACTACTCTCACCAATATGATGTTATAGCAGGCATCAACAGTGACGAAGGAGCTGCGCTTTTAAACGGCTACATTGATGTCAATGAAGTGTTCCAAACTGTGGCGGACGTGTGGAACTTTACCTTTTACGATTTTTCGCAGAGATATAACAACCCTGACAAGGTGGAACTTGTGATGAATGCCATCGATGATAAATACCAAGGCCCTCTTCTTGAGCTTCCAGACAGAGATAGTGCTCTCACCTTTCTGTTCAATATTTACGGTGATCGCTCCTACGTTTCGAGGACCACTAATCTCCTCCGAAACCACCAACTGAGCTCGGACACTAATACATTTATGTATTACTTTGATTACGTGGATCAGAACTATATATTGATAAGTGATCCTCCTAGAGACTTCACCAAAGCAGTCCAGGGTGAGGAACTCTTCTACCTCTGGGATACGATTTTCGACAAAGAGACGACTTTGGATGCTGCCGACGGGAGCACATCAGACTCTCTTCGTGCAAGTATGATTCAATATTGGACAAACTTCGTAAAAACTGGGTGGGTATCATGATATTTTCATCATCTCGCAAGTTGAAATAAAATCATAAACCTACTAATGATCGATGATGATGCCGACAAAATGTTCGTCACCCCTACAACTGAAGGTCTACATGGTCTATACTTTTATGAATTATCTATATGATTGAAATCAGTTACAGAAATCATAAGTTATTAAACTAACTTAAGTACAGCTTAGTAGGATATATAGAAACACAGAATCTAAGAAATGAAATAGATTGATTCAACTCTGTTTTAACTATTCTGGAAACCCTGAATTTGATCACTAAACGAAGAATAGCATGTATAGCGGAAAATGGTTTATCTCATAATTTCCAAAGACACATTATGCAAATCCGTTTGAAATGCCATTAATTTTTCAATCACTTGATATAGTATGTCTTATCTAGACAGTTCTTCCTTTTCTATTTTTTATTAAATACTTTTCAGAGATCCGAATTCCGGCAGCTCATCTCAAAATCAGCCCCCTGTCTGGCCGCAATTCAACGACGAAACCGAGGATTATCTCTGGATCTCTGACACCATACAAACCGGACAGCTTCTCAAGAACGAGTATACCAGCTTCTGGCTTGACTACATTCCCGAGCTAATAGGAGAAAATGATGATGAAACATGCTCCCTGGTTGCACCGGCTTCAGATATCGTACGAGGAGTCGAACCTGAACCTGATGAGTACGTGGATCTCGATGTCACCGGCGGAGGCTCCACCTTGGGGCAGGTCCGAGGTATCCTTCGCAGAGCAGATGAGGGGGTTGGTGGTCGACAAATCAGAAGTTTCCGCGGTATTCCGTACACTTTACCACCAGTTGGCGAAAGGCGGTTCCAGTATTCCGAGGTCCTGACTAACTGGGGTTCTGATAACTTCCGCAACGCTACAGAACCTTTGCCGGCATGTCCTCAGAATCCGTTACCTATTTTAGGCGCAGCGGAATACAACGAGGACTGTCTCTACCTGAACATCTTCGCACCTGTGACTGATCAAGCCAGTGGAGATGGTCTTCCTGTCATAGTTTATATTCACTCTGGTCAATATCAATCTGGAAATGGCGTCGTGTTTGACGGCTCAACGCTCGCTTCCTACGCCGAGGCAGTGGTGGTCACTCTAAACTACCGTATAGGAGCACTGGGTTTCCTCTCCACCGGTGACGATGTTGCTCCTGGAAACTATGGTATCATGGACGTCGTAACGGCTCTGGAGTGGACCCAAAGATATATCGGCAGTTTCGGCGGGGATCCTGGAAGTGTTACTGCACTGGGAATGGGATCGGGTGCGCAGATCGCCCACTTGATTTCACTGAACGGACTCAATAATGGTCTCATGCATAAAATCATAGCATTCGGAGACTCCGTCTTGTCGCTCCCGAGCTTGACAGCAGGGGAAAGGGATCCTCTTCCGTATGCGGTGCAACTGGCGGACATCCTCAATTGCACTTCAGAATCAACCACCGAGTTAGTCACATGCCTACGAACCAAACCAGCCACAGACATCCTTCAGGCTCCTGTTGGTGGCAGTAATTTATACACGGCTTCGTTTAACCCCGTATGGGATGGGACGTTCATTAAAGAGTCCGCAGATAAGATATTGGCTTCAGGTGACTATGAAACCATTCCTTTACTAGCAGGAGCGACTGAATGTGACAACACTATCATCCTTGCTTTATACCTGAACGCTTCGGTGTCCAATGGTTGTCCAGATGAACAGTTCGCAGGAGCCATCATCGATGATGTCGTCAACATTTTCTACGACGGGAAGGACGAGTTCGCTTCACTGTTTAAGATGTTCTACCTCAAGAGCGAGCTCTCCCCAACTGTGACTGATGTCGACTGCAAGGTCGGTCAGCAGATCAGTGAGTTTCTTAGTGATATCTGGCTTAACGTTCGTTTACTGGAGCAGGGGAAGTTAATGGCCAAATTTGGCAAGGAGATGTACCTCTATTCCTTGACCTATCATCCTGAAAACCACGTCTACCAACTGTTTTTACCACCATGGGTAGAGACATCTTTCGGCGATGATATCCCGTATGCGTTCGGCTGGCCCTACGACCGACAAGTGATCCAGCAGAGCACAACAGGCTACAACCCGATCGACAGAAAAGTCTCCATCAACTTCATGGAAATGATTTCATCGTTTGCAAAGACAGGGTAAGCGACTTCTTGATGAGGTGAATTCTTTACTTTGATACAAAAGAAATAACTGCCATGTAAAAAACACATCGGGGTCCTGCTTCATAAAACTTGTTATCAATAACAACTGCACCATTTCTGTGACAAATTTGCTCTCAGCCAATCAGATTCAAGGGTTTCAGTAGCTAATAACAATTATTGTAACTTGTTATTGATAACAAGTTTTATGAAACGGGGCCCATTTGTACTAAATAACACACGCTAGGGCCGATCCATTTGTACACTGAGTTGGGCAAATACGGTTCATTAAAGGAGAATGAAACCCTGGGGAAAATTAATTTTTATGAAATGAGAGGAAAGAGAGAAGCAATTTTTAAAAAGTTCCATCAAAATCGGTTACGAAATGAGAAAGATATGAAAGTTTGAAAAGTCTTACTTTACTTTCTATGGCGATCCTCAAATTGGCAATGTTGCTTCAAAGTGACAGGTTTAGTAGTACAGCTCTCCATATGTTTTGTACACAAAATTTCATAATTTTCCCAATTATCTCTCAAGGTGCAGCTTGTCTCCTTCTTAGCTCAAGATATATCATGGGAAAATTTATTTGACACAACATATAATGAGTTCACAAAAAGACAAGCAACATCTGTAGAGATAATGGAGAAAATAGGAAATTTTGTGTACAAAACATATTAGTTGTACTACTATAAACCTGCCATTTTGAAACAACATTGCCACTTTGAGGATCGCCATAGAAAGTAAAGTGAGACTTTTCAAACTTTCATAACTTTTTTATTTCGTAACCGATTTTGATGGAACTTTTCTTAAATTGCTTCTCTCTATCCTCTCTTTCCATTGAAATTGATATTTCCCCAAGGTTTCATTCTCCTTTAAGGCAAGGAAATGGCGCATGTTCCTGTTAGTTAGGTCTGTTAACAAAATTTTGGGGACAGAATTTGCAAAAGCGCAAGTTTTTACCTGTGAGTTATATGAATGAAAAGCGTTCACTTTAGATAGGGTGCCACAAAATCGGTGAATGGCACCCTATTTAAAAATGCTAATTTATTCAAAAAACACAAATGCAACTGTTTGTCTCGAAATATATGAAGTAGTGTCTTAATTTTTCATATCCAGGTGAATGTGATGAAATCATCAAATTCATTTTGCTTTATCTTAACGTTAATTTATGCTAATTTATGCATAAAACATATATTTTATGATTATAGTCACAAAATAAATGTGGAAGGGCTTCATATTCTACCACATATTTTAGATCGATCAGGGCCCTCTTGCATAAAAAGTAGCGATTAAACGCAACTCAGAAAATTAAATGCAACTTGATTTTCAACCAATCAGGATCGCGTATTTTGGTCTTGTGTTTAATTTTTTTGAGTTGCGTTTAATCGCAACTTTTTATGCAAGAGGGCCCAGTTAGATGAAAATAACATTAATTATTGTCATTATAATTGATTCATATTTTTATTTTATGCATACTGAACATTTCCAGTGGCATATGAAGAAATGACTATACAAGCACCTCAAATTTGTAACATATTGGTGCCCCCTCCCACTTTTTTTTCTAGCAGACACGTTTCATAAAACCTCGGGAAAAAGGTTCGAAATTTGTCATTCATGAGTGAAATCAAATCAGCCCCCCCCCCCCCACTTTCAAAAACGCTCCGTGGCCCCTGTATAATAATTGGCATGAATTAGCATAATTTTACATCAAGATGAGATTTAATTCAAAGGGTCCTGAGGGAAAAAATTAAACTATTGCCACAAGAAATACAAGAAAATTTGTAACATTTTTAAGCCACTGATATTAACCTTGTCAATGGACTTACTGATTTAGTGCATGTAAATCGCATAAATTAGCATAATTTTGCATGAAGAGGTGGTTTGATTCGATGGGTCTTGTGGGAAAAAATGAAGCTATAGTCCTAACAAGTACATCTGCAAAGATTGGTGCTTCTGTAAACTCTGTCCCCAAAACTCAAGCAGATTTGGGGTTTGTCAGGATAGCGCTGAAAAAACGATAGAACTGTACGTACTAATCCGGAATAATATCATTTTATCTCACACTTTTAGTTAAAAAAATAAAAATATTATGTTTAAAATGAATTGTAACAGTAGTAATAGTCAGAATTTGACTGGTTGCAACTTAAAGTCAACCAACAACAACACAACAACTAAAAAATATGGGCTTAACAGACCTGACTATGTATCATTCCGGTCAAGTTTGTTAGTGCACTTTGGGATCAAATTGTGTTCTCAACTTTCCCCTCTATTGGTGTAGCATGGGTCAAGCCATTGAGGTGTTTTGGCATTAATGGAAGGAAGGGGAGAGGGGACTTACTTAGTGCATGAAATGCGAGTTAACATGGTCATTGCGCAGGGGAAGGTGCAGAGGGCGCCCAATATCATTTATTTTTCTCGTCCATTTTCCTTCACTCTTAACAATTGATCTCTACGGGAAAAAATCGTAGAGATCAGTGCCCTTAACTCTTTCCTGTTTTCTCTTTCCTCCCTTTTTGGCCGTTAGGAGAGAAGGGAAGAGACGGAAGGGGGTAGACGGCACGTGCTCTCCTCGAAGCTACGTCACGAATAATCTATATTAAATTGCGTGATCTTTACTTCTTTAATTATTTCTATCTTTACTTTCCAAAGAAATAATTACAATCTAAAGATTTTTTATTTATGCCTTATCCCAGTATTCCATCAGCCAATCCTACTGATCCGGAGTCTGTGTGGCAACCATACGATCCCCTCCAATACAACGCTCTCCTCCTGGATGAATGCCCGACTCAAGAACCCATTCCTCGCGCCCAGGAAAAGGATATTTTCTGGAACACCGTGATTGCTGACTTGACGGAGACCCTCCTCGATAACGATGATGATGGTGAGACATGCTCCCTGGTTGCACCGGCTTCAGATATCGCACGAGGAGTCGAAGCTGAACCTGATGAATACGTGGTTCTTGATGTCACTGGCGGGGGCTCCAACCTGGGGCAAGTTGGAGGTATCCTTCACAGAGCAGATGGAGGGGTCGGTGGTCGACAAATCAGAAGTTTCCGCGGTATTCCGTACACTTTACCACCAGTCGGCGAAAGGCGGTTCCAGTATTCCGAGGTCCTGACTAACTGGGGTTCGGATAACTTCCGCAACGCTACAGAACCTTCGCCGGCATGTCCTCAGAATCCGTCACCTATTTTAGGCGCAGCGGAATACAACGAGGACTGTCTCTACCTGAACATCTTCGCACCTGTGACTGATCAAACCAGTGGAGATGGTCTTCCTGTCATAGTTTATATTCACTCTGGTCAATATCAAACTGGAAATGGCGTCGTGTTTGACGGCTCAACGCTCGCTTCCTACGCCGAGGCAGTAGTGGTCACTCTAAACTACCGTATAGGAGCACTGGGTTTCCTCTCCACAGGTGACGATGTTGCTCCTGGAAACTATGGTATCATGGACGTCGTAACGGCTCTGGAGTGGACCCAAAGATATATTGGCAGTTTCGGCGGGGATCCTGGAAATGTTACTGCACTGGGAATGGGATCGGGTGCGCAGATCGCCCACTTGATTTCACTGAACGGACTCAATAATGGTCTCATGCATAAAATCATAGCATTCGGAGACTCCGTCTTGTCGCTCCCGAGCTTGACAGCAGGGGAAAGGGATCCTCTTCCGTATGCGGTCCAACTGGCGGACATCCTCAATTGCCCTTCAGAATCAACCACCGAGTTAGTCTCATGCCTACGAACCAAATCAGAGACGGACATCCTTCGGGCCCCTGTTGGTGGTAGAAGTTTCTACTTTGCTTCGTTTAACCCCGTATGGGATGGGACGTTCATTAAAGAGTCCGCAGATAAGATATTGGCTTCAGGTGACTATGAAACCATTCCTTTACTAGCAGGAGCGACTGAATGTGACAACACCTTAATCCTTGCTTTATACCTGAACGCTTCGGTGTCCAATGGTTGTCCAGATGAACGGTTTGCAGGAGCGATCATCGATGATGTCGTCAACGTTTTCTACGACGGCAACGACGAATTCGCTTCACTTTTTAAGATGTTCTACCTCGAGAGTGAGCTCTCCCCAACTGTGACTGATGTCGACTGCAAGGTCGGTCAGCAGATCAGTGAGTTCCTTAGTGATATCTGGCTTAACGTTCGTTTACTGGAGCAGGGGAAATTGATGGCCAAATTCGGCAAGGAGATGTACCTTTATTCCTTGACCTATCATCCTGAAAACCACGTCTACCAACTGTTTTTACCACCATGGGTAGAGACATCTTTCGGCGATGATATCCCGTATGCGTTCGGCTGGCCCTACGACGGACAGGCGATCCTGCAGAGCACAACAGGCTACAACCAGATCGACAGGAAAGTCTCCATCAACTTCATGGAAATGATTTCATCGTTTGCAAAGACAGGGTAAGCGATGTTTCAGTAAGGCAAAATAAATATGGCGCATAATGGTCCCAGCTTGTTACCTCACTGAAATCGAATTATACCAAGTCTATTGATTATTACCTTTTCTCCAGTGAAGCATGATTTTTTTATTCAATAATTGAATCTAAGTGGTTTATTGATCAAATTTCATCGCGGCCACTGGCTGAATTGCAAAATTCTTCACAAAGTAAAAAACATGACTCATTTTATCTAAATACTTTTATTTATTGGTCAGATGGCTGTAATGGAAGTCAGAATATGGGGCCTTTAGTAGAATTTAGTGATTCCCCCCCCCCCCCCCTGTCTCATTCCTGTCAAGTTTGTTAGTGCACTTTGGGGTAAAATTATCTTCTCAACTTTGCCCTCCAGTGGTGTAGCGTGGGTCAAGCCATTGAGGTGCATTTGCATTAATGAAAGAAAGGGGGAAGGCGGGGGGGGGGGTGTTACTTGGTGCATGAGGGCGTCCTGTCATCTTCTTTTCTCCTCCATTTCCTTTCACACTTCACCCTTTCCCCCTTTTGCCTTTAGGTAAGAAGGGACCGGAGATGGGGTTGTAGCACGTACTCCCCTCGTAGCTATACATCACAGATAATCTATATTAAATTGCGTGATCTTTACTTCTTTAATTCTTTCTATCTCTACTTGCCAAAATAAACAGAATCTAAAGATTTTTTAAATTTATGACTTATCCCAGTATTCCATCAGCCAACCCTACTGATCCGGAGTCTGTGTGGCAGCCGTACGATCCCCTCCAATACAACGCTCTCTTCCTGGATGAATGCCCGACTCAAGAACCCATTCCTCGCGCCCAGGAGAAGGATGTCTTCTGGAACACCGTGATTGCTGACTTGAAGGAGACCCTCCTTGATAACGACGAAGAACCGACGTCGACCACGGCGCCGTGTGTAATTGACAGCATTGGTTTGGAACTGACGGCGGAACGAGCAGGGCGCATAATCGGTGCTTTGATCATTACGTTAGGCATCATCCTTGGCCTGATATTCCTCGCCATCTTTATGAAGGTTTGCCTAGCACTGTCTCGAAAGCGGTCAGCAAATAAACCAGTTTAGTCAGTAGGGTATTAATCCTGTGATGACTAATGAATCAATTAGATTTGATTAGATTTCATACATGTATTTAATCTGGGGAGCGTTTCATCAAGCGTTTTGTCAGTGATTTTTATCCGACAACTGTTATAAGCTACTGAAATCCTTGCATCTGATTGGCTGAGAGCAAATTTGTCGGTAAAAATCACTGACAAAACGCTTGATGAAACGCTCCCCTGATCTTCAAGTGATTAGGTTTCATGTTAATGGGTCCTATAAAGGGAGAACAGTGTGTAATACTGATGAGGCTACCCTGGGTAAACAAGACACATTATCATTATTATTATTATTATTATGTTCAATCTGACCATGAATCTGTTAATTCACAATATTCATTATTGCATATACAGTGCGTCCCAGAAAAAACGAAAACCAGAAAACAAAAACTTATTGTAAATGCACTATGAGATGTATGAATATAATTATTTTGGTTTTCATAGAGAAGAGGTAATGCTTTCAGATGACATATTGATGACATTAATGCTTTGCATGCTTCGTAGAGCAACATTGTTTGAAGATGGCATGTAAAATCCGTTTCTGCCAGAAAACGTTAGTATCAATAATCATATGCGAACTTCACTGAAGAGCAGTGTAAGCTTGAAAAGATGTGACACACAAGATTCATGATAATCATAATGTATGATAATCATAATAATATGCATTCAATCGGAATTTACATAAAACATGGTCCAATACCAATTTGCCGGGATTGGCAGGGGTATGCAAAGCATGCAACCCAGATTTTCCCAAATCAATAAATATCCCTCAAGCGATGACAAAGTGCCGCTCTTGTGATGGAAAAGGTGCCCCTCCATAGGTGGAGGATTGCCATAATCCGATAGTTTTTCCTGCCTCCTCCAACCGTTATACCATAATTTTCCATTTGATGACAATGGAAGGTGCCCCTTAATTTATTATTTTTTTAATGAAAATATCATCTTGCCATCCAATTTGTTCTTTAAAGAAGTTACAGTTCTGAATAATGCAAAAATATTGATGTTCTTATCGATAGCAGAATACAATTTCAGTGCAAAACAGGCCCTTTCTTTACCCCCGTCACCGATAAAACGTCGACCATCTTTTATCTAATGATGAGGGTATTATTCTTGCCCTTATTATAAAAGCACATTAAAGAAATGTTACCTTTGGGTCATGTTCGCATGTCATCCTTACGTTTTCACGGAAATCTGGCACAACTGGATTTTTACATGTCATTTTCAAAATGATGCGTCTCTGTAAAGCAAGTATGAATAGATGCCATCAAGGTATCGTTTAAAAACAGAAATGCAGAATACTTCTACTTTATAAATGGAAAATAGATAATTATAGACATTAATTGGGAGTGTAGTATGCACAAAACAACCCTTTGTTTTAGGGTTTCATTTTTTTTTCTGTAAGGAAACTAGTTAGCTATAGCAAAGCCTCAGGATTAGCCCGGTAACATCATAGTTATGCAATTACTTGATACTGACGTCTTTAAAATACCTCTACCATTATCTGAAGTCGTTCTTTGAATATTCTGTTTTAAGAATAAATGTAAGTTTATGACTGTATATCATATATATCATTAGGAATTCATTGATTTTTATCATCTTTACAAAGGCGAAGCACGTTTTTCGCTGGCCTACAATTTTCTTGGATTAATATTGTTACGACGTTATGGCAGTTTATTTTATGTCCTGGGGAGCGTTTCATCAAGCGTTTTGTCAGTGATTTTTACTGACAAATTTGCTCTCAGCCAATCAGATGCAAGGATTTCAGTAGCTTATAACATTTGTCGGTAAAAATCACTGACAAAACGCTTGATGAAACGCTCCCCAGAATAACAGCAATTCCGTTGTAGAAAAGATTGAAATTATATTACTAACCTTCCTTCTGTTATAAATCTTTAAACATAAGAATACAGTAGCTTACAAATTTAAAAAAAAATTACTTAGGTTTCCATAGACATGATAGAGAACGTTAAAAATCTAGACTTTCTTTCGTGGAGTTAGAATTTTTATCATGTAAACATTTTTTAATGACATAATTATATCATATCGACGCTCGTCAAATAGTAGAGGAAGATAGTAATTTGCTGTTAAATATTGGTATCAAAATAAAGCCTGAATCTAAATATTTATTGATTAAATTACTATGGTCCGTTTGAATTTTGTAGAGTAATGACAGTGTAACCAAAAGTCAGAGGGGATAATATCATCTTTTGATAAAAACCCGTTTTGGGGAACAACACCTGAAAAAAAAACCCAACAACAGCAAACAAAATACTAAATCCATAACCTTGTTGATCAATGCTGTGATTAATTTTCAAACTAACAAGTGAATGAGTAAATTACGCAATGCGTAATAAATGTCCCCGCCGGAAGTGCAGATCTGTGGAAATTAACTAGCCTGAACCTTAAAACTTCAGTGAAAAACTTTAGTGAATAAAATAATAATGTTACTGCATGCAAAAGAAGAGAATACCAACAATGCATGTATACAACTGAAATATAATACATGAAAACATTACGAACCTTCAGCCATTTTGAATAAATTTGCATAAATTTGCATGAATAATGAATTTCAAAATTCTATGTAGAAGTTTGGAAGCCCCCACCCAGCCCTATCAGATAAAACAATCGGAATAAAAATCCGATGTGAAATAGAGGAGAAGTAGCATTTTTCGTCAATTTTGAATAAATTTGCATAAATTTGCATAATTAATGAATTTCAAAATTCTGTGTAGAAGTTTGGAAGCCCCCACCCAGCCCTATCAGATAAAACAATCGGAATCAAAATCGGCCAAGAAATGACGGAGAAGTAGCATTTTCTAACATTTGAGCACACATGGACAGACGGACGGACGGACGGACGGACGGACACACACACACACACACACACACACACACACACACACACACACACACACACACACACACACACACACACACACACACACACACGCACACACGTACGGAGCCCGTTTCATAGTCCCCTCGCGAACTTCGTTCGGCGGGGACAATTATGTCTCAGATACTGAAGTAACGAATATGTAATGTTTCAAATTTCTCATGCTGTGTTGAGTGAACCAAATTCATGAAGCATCAAAGGATTTTCTTCTTCAAAATAAAATCAGAAATTAAATATATATATATATATATATATATATATATATATATATATATATATATATATACATATATACGTTGCTTTGTCAGGCATGCATTAATGAGAAAAATTAAGAGGTGGTATTGCATGGAAATCTAAAGCAAGTGCACCTAATTGCCTCATGAATCAAATCAAATTATTTTCATTGTTATCCATAATTTACTCATAAAAATAAATCTTCTTTGTTGGTAAATTTTTCAGTTACATCATGTTCTTTCAAAGGAATAAGAAGAGCCCTGAAAGGGGAAGTCCATCCTGATATCAAGTAGATTTTAATCAGAGCAAAATCCGTACGGTTAAGAAACAAAAATGTTATGAATTTTTGAAGTTGTAATCAATCAAACTCACATTAGCAACTCCTGACGTATAGCGAGCTCCTCTCCAATATGCTCTGTACAGAAAATTTCATAGATTTTCACTTTCTTAGTTATAGATAAAGGAATAGCTTTGTTTCCTATAGGTTTGTTCTAAAACACATTTGCCGTGATTATATCTAGGATGCATGTATGATTACATATTTTCTTCAGAGAAAATGGAAATTCATGATTTTTTAAGGACAGGGCAAATGGGAGAGGAGCTCGCATGATACTTCACGAAGTTGCCAATTTGTGTTTGATTGACTAAAACTTTTTTTAAAAAATCATAACTTTCTTATTTTTCATCAGTTTTGCTCAAACTTTCATTGATCTGTTTTGGGTTTTTTTTTTAAATTTGTTCTGCTTCTTTTAAAACCAATTGTATATCAGGGTAGACTTCACCTTGCAAAAGTTTGGTGAGTTCTGGGTAGAGCTCTAAATATTAAGCTCTTTACAGAGTTTTAAGAGCACTTAGCAGAGCATACAAGCTTTTTTTCATGGCTCTTATTCATTTGAAAGAGAAATTTGAAAATCGCTGAAACTTCACTTATAACAACTGTTTTCTTGTTTAACACAGAATGCACCTTCAACAGACTTCTTGAGTATAATCATACAAATTTATTTACAGATTTCAAGGTTCAACACGGCTAAGGCAAACACCAATAACTGAAAGACCTATGACCGCAATATTAATTCACTTATCCACATGTAATACATTATATATTCATCATTTTCATTTTTCTGAGATATTATAAATATAAACTTCTCTAGGCTATAATTTGTTATATTGTGACAATAGAAAATAAATTCAACAAGCTAGTGAGTGTAGACAACTGACCCTGTTTACTTTAGGCATCATTGTACTTTTATCAAAATGTTCATTCTCTAACAAAGTTCCACCATTCTACGAAATACAGGTGCTTGATGATCACTTATAGTTTACACCCATTGGCCTGAATTCAAGAAAGAGGTTTATCTAACCCATGGTGTAGCACGCGCATGTCCTCATGTCCAATGGGCGTACAGTAATGCGCTAATATACGCTTATTTACGCATATTTTAGTCCACAGCGGAGGTTTAAACCTTCTTTTGTGAAATCAGGCCTTTATTGTCAAGGCAAGAGGGGTTGCATATGTCATGACACTGTCACACTGAGCCTAGACATAACAGCCAAATAGGGTCAAGATAATAAAAATGCACCATTTATATTCCATACGGTCCATGCACAGTAGTGTCCATACAGTCATAAAATCAGAAAGCCATGCATTTGTCATTTCATCCTTATATAAGTATTGGCCATATCCCCCAAGGAAGGCCATGTAATTTTCAGGGACCGGCCATACAACGCCATGTAAGGCCATGGAGAAACCATGTACGGTGGAACCTCGTTATAACAAACTCCTTGGGACCAAGGAAATTACCTCTTTATATCGAAACCTTGCTATATCAGGGCTAAAAACAATAGAATACAAAGTAGTGGGACCAGCAAAATTACCTTATTGTAACGAGAGTTTGATAACAGTGTCCATTATAGCAAGGTTCCACTGTAGTGTAACACATGCCCCACAGCAGGGGACAGGGCTGACTAGAAGGGGTAAAATTTTTAACAATTTCAAATTCCTTCTTCACCATGCAGTAGGTGCCACGTCCCATAAAGTAACACAAAAATGGCCTCATGTGGACTAAAGTGTTATTGTGACCACGCCATAAGAAAAACAATGTCCTTAAATATTTAAATTTGCTAAATTCATTATATTCAGTATAAGACTGGAATACATTCACACCCTCTTTCAGATTATGCAAAAGACACCAATAATAAAAAGAGAAAGACAATCTGGTATGTACCAGACATCATAACTAAATGTTGAGGAATATAACACCCTGAAGACTCTCTGATATCAATACAGTCGACTGAAAACAGTTTCACCAATACCATACAATATCCTATTCTTGACATCGGTAACAAGGAAATGTATTCAAACGTACAAATAAAATAAACAGGCATCTAGAGGGCAGTTTATCTGCTTGCATCCATGTCAGTAAGTATATAAAAGCACTTGATAGAAAATACCTTGTAATATCACACCACCCTATGAAAGTGAATAGGTCCGTGCGGTCCTACTAAAAGCAGCCAACAGCAGCCAACAGCAGTGTTGAAAACAAGCTGAAAACAAATCCTGGAGCAGCTAAAAGATAACCGAGAGGCTCCTTAAATTGCTAAGACTATTCTAAATATTTCGATACGAAATCATCAAAAAAAATTTAGGGTAAAAATCAGGCAAATAATAAAATGATAAAAAACGGATGATCGATATGGTTGTTGGCAGCTTTTAGTAAATTGGACTCTTCGCGGCTCTTGGCGGCTTTTGGTAAATTGGTTACCATGTCTTGGCATCCTCTTGGTTGCTGTTGGCAGCTTTTAGTAGGTCCATGCTTATGCCATAAGACTGAGCATAGTGCTGATGTGTGCCATATACATGAGTAGAGCTATTTACACTAATATGTAGCAGTAGCACACAGGGTGCCAGTGTGGCAACAACATAATTCCTCTGCTGACAGCCAGGGGTGGTCTCCAGAAAACTATGTTAGCGCGAAAAGTATGTTAGCTAACAAAATTGGTATTCTGAAAACTATGTTAAGTCCAAAACTATGTTAACAGTTTTTTTTGGTGGGAAGATGCAGAGCGCATACACGACTTTACGCAGCCTCATGCGTAGACTTGACATAGAAGTTATGTAGTTAGAACAGTTTTCAGAATATGTCCCCAGTAAGTTAACTCTGTTAAATGTTGAGTTAATCCAAGTCTTGTTCTTCTTGACAACTGTGTCATAACAACATTATAAACAGCATAACAATGCCATTTACAAGGGGGAAAAAAATGCATTTTAGGATGTATACATGAAGATTAAAAAAATACAAAATCTTCCAGAGATTCCAAATGCTCATGTGAAGAGAAAACTGAAAGTTGCTGTGTACTGTAAACCTTCTAGCTAGAGAAAACGCCAACTTGTTACCAAATAAGGTTGATGTGACCCTAGTCACGACTCACAAGACTGTTCTTGATGTGAAGCGGATTGGGCATTTCCCCTGACATTAAAAGGCTTAAATTACTGCAAGATTTCCATTTGCTTATTCATACTACATGTACATGATCATTTAAAACCTCCATTAGAAATATATAACATTAAGAAATCTTCATATCTTATTCTTTTTCCAGAGCAAGAAGATTCCTCTTGGGTAGAGGATTCTTGCACTTATGTGCACTGCTTGTTGTGAATTAGTGATGTTGAAATTTCTTCCCAATATCTGCTCAAAGTTTGGTTGTAAGTTGTGCAGTGACCTTACTGCATTTGCAGTAGGTTAAAAGCAAACAACCAAGAAATGCTCTTATTGTCCACTTGAGCAAATGTGACGTCATATTGTTGGCCTATCACAACATTTTGGGAACCCTGACTGAGCAACCACATAGTGCATTTTTAGCACACAAGCCACACAACTACCAAACCATTATGTTATCAACTGCATTTTCACAGAAAGAGGTACAGTTAACTTTGCATAAGTTGAATCTGTTGGGACCACTAAAAATAGTTTGACTTATGCAAAATTTGACTTAGGAAATGTAAATAACACATGATTTGCATAGTTTGGTCCAAAAAATTGCTTCAACTTAGGGAAAGTTCGACTTATGCGACTTCGAGTTCTGCAGCTCGGTTAACTGTATTTCATACTATAAATTTATAGAGTACAGAAACAATTATTAAATGGTACTAGTCTAGACAAAGTTGTCAAGACCCAGCTTACTACCTACTACCATCCTGAATTCCCATGTAAATAAGAGAATATTTAATACCAATAAGCTATGTCAGTATACCATTGTGTACATCACCATAATTTTCAATCCAAAATGAAGGTAAAGATGACAACTGACAGTAATAAGCCTACCCAAGCCACACCTAAGAGACTGACATCAGACTGAACAAACACACAAATTACCCTGAATGGCAAAGAATTGGTCAAATAGTTTGGTGTGACTGGGATATATTTAGACCAAAAATTCTGTCTCTCATTCATTAGCTCTTCACTTAGAGACAGAAACGGTCGTATCACTCTGCTGTGCAAACCGAATACACATTGACTTACACACTAATAACAGTTTGAATACGGCTGCAAGATTTTCAAACGGAGAATACCTTGGACTCTGAATTACCTGAAAAAGGAGCTTTAAACGAATTATTCAGTCAAATTGGTAAGTTGAACCGATTCCTTAAATATTAGAGCCTGGACCTAACCAATTCTATAATAATATGTAGATCTAGATATGTGAGGAAAAATTAAATTATTGCGATTTTTCCAACTACACATCGGCGTGTAGTCGGTTTGCACAGCAGAGTGATACGACCGTTTCTGTCTCTAAGTGAAGAGCTAACGAACGAGAGACAGAATTTTCGGTCTAGGATATATTATAAATGACAATGTATGCATTTATGGAATGAAATTTGTTACAGTTTTATACCAAGTCAAAAAGAGGGAGTAATCTCTCAAAATACCTAATGCTGATCCACATGAATATCACAAACAACTGATTCAGAAAGAACTGCATAGGTTGTTGGTAACACCACCCATTAACCGAACATGTTACAGAATAATGTATTATATACATTTAAAAAAAAACATCTTGTACAATGAAAACTTCTAAATAATTCAATTTGTTTGCATATCTGTTTTGAATAGGTTGCAAAGAAGTGTGACAAGTAAAACATATGTCATACATTGATATCCTACACTGTTCATTTTTACATTTCAGAATATACACGTTGACATCAGTGCCAGAACATAATACTTGTAAAATCTTATGCAAGCAACAGGCTAGTGTCATTTCAATAAATCCTTCTTTTCTTTCATCTGTAACTCTTTCAGTGCAGATGTCGCATATATGTGACAGATAAACTTGTCATTTTCATTCACCAATTGCTCGACCACAGGAAAGGTGCATGGTGGTCAATGTATATCAACATTTTGAGCATAAATCAAGCATTCTAAATATATGATTATAATTATACGCTACCATAGAAATTTACAGAGAAAATTGCAGATTTTTATAAAGATATTACCTTATTTCAACATTAAACAATAGTGAACAAATGAGGAACCAAAATATAATGGACAACAAAGAAACTCAAATGTAATTTTCAATAATTCTTATGCATAAAGTTGGGTAAAGTAATAAAGTTTGGTATCATAAGAAATGGTATTAAAGTTCCTACAAGTTTTGCACACAATATTTGGTGAAATACTAGATGGTTAATAAATTGCAGACATTTGAAAAGTAATCATTGATCACATTTTGGTAAAATTTTGAAGAGAGCTAAACCACTTGGCATAGTAAGAGTTAATTCAACTTATGTATCTTTTTTGGACACATTTGTATACAAACTTATTATCAGGAAAATTTCCTATTTCAGTTGCTATGACAGATATAATGTAGAGTTGAGCTAAAAGCTACTGTAAATACCAGGCTTTGTAACATGAGCACTTACCCATTATCTTTAATACACCCAAATGTAGCATGATAAATATCTTGGAATGCATTACATGTTCTTATAAGACAAGTATTATTTCAGTTTTATAGCCTCCTTACATCAATGATTTGAACTTGTATTTTAACTGCTTTTTTAACGTGCAGTTTCATGGAATACCCCCCTCCCCTCCCCCCTAAAAACAAGTGAATGAGTAAATTACGCAATGCGTAATAAATGTCCCCGCCGGAAGTGCAGATCTGTGGAAATTAACTAGCCTGAACCTTAAAACTTCAGTGAAAAACTTTAGTGAATAAAATAATAATGTTACTGCATGCAAAAGAAGAGAATACCAACAATGCATGTATACAACTGAAATATAAAACATGAAAACATTATGAACCTTCAGCCATTTTGAATAAATTTGCATAAATTTGCTTGAATAATGAATTTCAAAATTCTGTGTAGAAGTTTGGAAGCCCCCACCCAGCCCTATCAGATAAAACAATCTGAATCAAAATCCGATGTGAAATAGAGAAGTAGCATTTTTCGTCAATTTTGAATAAATTTGCATAAATTTGCATAATTAATGAATTTCAAAATTCTGTGTAGAAGTTTGGAAGCCCCACCCAGCCCTATCAGATAAAACAATCGGAATCAAAATCCGATGTGAAATAGAGGAGAAGTAGCATTTTTTGTCAATTTTGAATAAATTTGCATAAATTTGCATAATTAATGAATTTCAAAATTCTGTGTAGAAGTTTGGAAGCCCCCACCCAGCCCTATCAGATAAAACAATCGGAATCAAAATCCGATGTGAAATAGAGGAGAAGTAGCATTTTTCGTCAATTTTGAATAAATTTGCATAAATTTGCATAATTAATGAATTTCAAAATTCTGTGTAGAAGTTTGGAAGCCCCCACCCAGCCCTATCAGATAAAACAATCGGAATCAAAATCCGATGTGAAATAGAGGAGAAGTAGCATTTTTCGTCAATTTTGAATAAATTTGCATAAATTTGCATAATTAATGAATTTCAAAATTCTGTGTAAAAGTTTGGAAGCCCCCACCCAGCCCTATCAGATAAAACAATCAGAATCAAAATCGGCCAAGAAATGACGGAGAAGTAGCATTTTCTAACACATGGACAGACGGACGCACGGACGCACGGACGGACGGACGGACGGACGGACACACGCACACACGAACGGGGCCCGTTTCATAGTCCCCTCGCGAACTTCGTTTGGCGGGGACAAAAAAATATCAAAGCATTTGTCATTTAGCTCCTAAAGCAGTCCTAAAGTATATGTGGTTCACTTTCAAAATACTGAAAAACCAGAAACTTTCGCAACATAAAACTTTCGTGAATTGTTAATGACAGCCAATTTTGCAGCAAGAAGCTTTCATGCAATAATTTTATCTTGTTTCAAATGTGATTTGATTATTTTGCAGCATGAAACTTTCATGAACCTCACCCACTTGCGAAATTCACGAAAGTTTCATGCACATGAAAATTTCAGGTTTTACAGTACCAATCAAAATAGATCAGCAAATTTGCTTTGACTTACAAATTCAGAATTTAGAATCTTTATTTTTTTTAAATAGTACAGGATTACTAGTATCACTATGAATGCAGGAGGCATGTGCAGTCTTATTCATTTGGATATTAGCAGGCAGTTACTTTCTTTGTACTAAAATGAAGAACACGAATGCAAAGACATTCAAGAAATTAACTTTCAATTTCAATACCCTTGTGTATTGGCTACAGAAATCATGTTTGGATTACATAATGTCATTGTACTGTTCAAACATTTCAAAAGGTGATGGACAAGGCTAAACCTATGTAAATTGAATTCGGTTGATTTTTAGAAAGTCTTTGCAATCATGTTAATGCTACCTTTGGTTTCCATGGCAATTGAGGAGGTGTTCATACCGGCTCGTGAATGCTCTTCAGTGTTGTGAGTTGACAGCCCAGTTGTAGTGAAGGTAACTGACTTTGTAATCCTTCTGACCTATGACCTGAATAAGTTCTTTCTTCTTCTCGCTGTCTGCCATGAGCTTGGATATGAACACAGCAACCTGTATTGGGAACAACAGATGTGACAGTAACAAAGTAGGTCGGATTAAATTTTGAATATGAACAGGGCCATCTGTGGGCCAAACAACAGAGTAACAAAGAAGGTTGAGTTCAAGTGTGGATATCTGTATGGGAAACAATAGGGTCATGTTTCATGAAACTTGTTATCAATAAAAAGTTACAATAATTGTTATAAGATACTGAAATCCTTGAATCTGATTGGCTGAGAGCGAATTAATCATAGAAATGAGGCAGTTGCGATTTATAACAAGTTTTATGAAACAGGGCCCAGATGTAAGAACAGATTGAGTTCAATTCAAAGTTTGGCCAAGGGTCTCTGCATGGCGTACATCAATACATGACAGAAGAAAATTATGATTATCTTAAATTTGGGAATGAACTGGGTTCCTGTATGGGAGAAATAACTTGCAAATAGGAGCAATACTGTCCTGAATAAATTTGGATATCAATAAGGCCACATGCATTAACTTTAAGACAGAAACGTCTTGCGACCTGGGGGGGGGGGGCATTTCATCAAGTGTCTTGTCGGTAATTTTTACTCTCAGCCAATCAGATGCAAGGATTTCAGTAGCTTATAGCAGTTATTGCAACTTGTCATTGATGACAAGTTTTATGGAACAGGGCCCTGAAGCTTTCATGAATCATTACCAGCAACCACTTTTGTGGCAAGAAACGTTAATTTCCAAATACAACACTTTGTTTTGTAATTCAATTGTTTTATAGTATGATACTTAATAATAATAATAAAAATAATAAACTGTTCTTGTATAGCACATATCATGTTATGATATACATCCCTATGTGCTTCGAAAGGGTTTGGATATTATTACCCTGGCTTTAGCTCCGGCAGCCGTAATCAGCGCACAGTGCATTTCAAGGAATAAATCCTGCCAGGTACCCATTTAACACCTGGGTGGAGAGTGGCAGATGTGGGTTAATGTCTTGTCAAAAGACGATAGTGCTGGGCTGAGATTCGAACCATCAACCCTTGGAGTGAGCATCAAGTGAATGAACCACTATACCATGACACCCCTACTAATGCGAATTTGTGCGAATTTGGGCCACTCACAAAATGTGTGAGTTTTATTTGTATAGGATTCTTTCCAATTAAAATCAAACATACATCCTTATCATTCTTGCCGAAGTCTTCTCTGTACCATTTGAAGATACGACTACACCTCACTTCCTTCTTCTTGACGTCTACCTGGCAGCCGTCAGAACTCTCCAGGAAGGCTTCTCCTGCCAAGGTCAACTGCTTGTCCACATCCTAGCAGTGAATTATGAGATAAACTTCATTATAATTTGTATGAAGGGTCAGTCGATTCAGAAGATGTGAAATGGCTCGGTTGATAACCTTTAAAGGGAAGGTTGAGTTCTGGGAAAGGTAGAAAATAATTTGTGAGCTTTCTCATTCTCTTTATTTCAATTTGGAAGATTATCTTTTGAATTCTTTTGAATTGACCTACACAAATTCATGAACCCATTTTGAATTTCAAGAAGACAAGCTCTTTATAGTCTAAGCTTATTGGATACAATATTAGAATTTGGGCTATTAGAACTGCCTATTGCATGTAAGGGATAAAAACAGGATTCTTAAAAACAGAAGAATTAAAATCCTGATTCTTAAAAACAGAAGAATTAAAATCCTGATTCTTAAAAACAGAAGAATTAAAATCCTGGTTTGGATTTCATTTCAGCATTTCTTAATTCTTACCTTGGCTGAATACGTCTTGATAGGGGGACAGCTCTTAGCACCACAGACCAGTGCAAAGTGTATGAGAGGTTCATGATTGTGTAGCGCCACCTTGAGGCGGGGGTCACTCTTGGAGAAGGGTTTGGAGAGGGCACCGATCGGCTTCCTATTAGCCCTCAGGATCCCGTTCTCGATGTCGTTGAGAGAATAAAGATGGCCACCGATGATGTAGCTCACATAGTTGAAGAACTAAACAGTTGGAGAAACCAAGTTTAAAGAAAGAAACAGTTAATCTTTGTAAGGAATACTACACAAATATTCTCTCTCTGTGCTCTATTAGGAAAATATTATCTGTGCTTAAGTTAGGCAGCCAATATACAGCGTACCTTATATCTCTGCCACATGTTGGTTGGGGTCCTATATCAACATAGCCATGGACCACGGGGGCATTGTAGATGTTGATAAAGAATACAATATTTTTTTGTTACAACTATTACAATAGCTGTCCCTAAAATATTGACAGAATAATTTTCCAAATAGAATTCCTGATTTTCTGAACTCTAACCTTATATCTCTGCCACATGTTAGTTGGTGGTCCTATATCGACATAGCCATGGATCACAAGGGCGTTGTAGATGTTGATGAAGAATGCAATCTTTTCCTCCCTAGAGGCTGACTCAATATCCACTCGTGAAAGCTCCGCTGTAATACGCTTGTAGGTGGTAAACTTTGGACTCTCTGCAATGCCCTTGTAATTCACACCCTACCATACAAAGGTTGAGAGAGACAGGATTTAATAATTATAATAATAATAATAACAATGATAGTAGCCGAATTCCTGTTGCACACAAATCCATCCCAAGGGATGGTGAAGGCACCAATGGACTACTACCATTAACCTTAGCTAGCTTTTATAGCTAAGCTGACCTAAGGCAATGAAAGCATTCAAAGAAGTACTTTCTACCAAATATCCATCCACAACACCTGGGGGGTGTTTCATAAAGCTGTTCGTAAAGTTACGCATGACTTTACGAACGACTGTCGACTTGAATATGACAAGCCAAATTCAACAGGCAGATGCTTTACCAACTGAGTCAACTCGCCTCATCAAGTTTAGTAAAAGTTACAAGTCAGCAAGTTGATGAGAACTTAAGGCAAAACCTGAATGAATCATACTAGTTATTGAAAGCATCTGACCAAATAAGTATGCTCAGTTGGCAGTCTTACTAAACAAAACACGATAAAAGTTGGTTTCGAACTGACAAAAGAGAAGAATTTTAAGTGTGGACTTACAATAAATATGCACTTCAGGGCCCTGTTTCATAAAACTTGTTATCAATAGGAAATTTAAATAATTGATAAGTAAGCTACCAAAATTGTTACATTTGATTAAATGTGAGTAAATTTATATAGAAAAGAAATGTGGCACTTGTTATGGGTAGTTTTATGAAACAGTTTGTTTTTTGAAAAATGTCTGATTTTGACATTTTAATTTTCTATTTTACAACATTGCATTCAGACATAAATCATATTTATTTTGTCAACATTGTTTCTAATAAATGATGCACTGCTAAAAATAGTGGTAAAAGACAACGTAATACAGAAAATTTTGACTGAAATAGAAACGTTGGCACATATGGCATGGCATTCATTGTTAAATCTTTAATTAATTAAATTTCAAATTCTCACCTTCCCATCTGGAGAAAGAAAATCATTGTACAAGGCTAAGATGAACTTCCTTAATTCTTCCCCAAGCTCAGATGCTGAAACAAAATGGAAAAGTAGAATACATAACGTCTGCGTTCAACAGCAATATTCTTTAAAGACATTGGTAAAATCTAAAGGGTACCAATCACCAAAAGTAGTTTTGCTCTGTATGTTAGAGGTTGCATGTCATGATACTATATTCAAAATATGGGCTTCAAATATTCATTCTATAAAGAGATATTGCAATTTTAATAACACTCTCTATAAGCGTAAAAGCGACTCGTGAGTAGACTACCCGACGCACCCGTACGCGCTCGCCAAGTTAAAGGCTCACGCGGAACCAGACTCTGAGTTCGGTTCGGCGTGAGCATTTTCATGTTATCCTTTATTTCCTTCATACTCATTAACTGTTGACCTACAGAATACCAGACAAAGTTCTTTGAGGTTGATTTTATACTTTCTAGCTGTACACACATTATTTTTTCAGGTGATTGGTACACAGAGACTGACTTTCTTTTTGGAGCTATAAAATTTCCTAATTTTTCACTGATTTGAGTAATTTTTCTCAATTCCCTGACTTTTCCCCTGACTCGAAAAAAAGGAACTAATTTTCAAGGTTTTCACTGATTTTCCAGGATAGCTGGGAACGCTGAACTCTACTCACCAGGTCTTGGCTCACACTCACTTGCCATGCCAGCGTTGAGGGCGCTACTCTCTTCATGCTCTAGCAGCTTGTAAAGGTATCTGTCATCATCCACAAAGAGACCATCTTCCTTGCCTTTGACTACATTCCCGAAACCTCGATCGAGAATCTCCTGCCCTCTCATAACAGCTACAGACCTATCTGCAATTAAAATATGAAGCGAGATGGACCACATGCATTTAATAAAGTGACATGAAATGTCTTATTCGCACTTGATTAGAAAATGTTACTTTCTTTACTGATCTCACACCTAATTTATTTAGGTACATTTCTAAAACCTAGGTAAATAATCTCCTGCCCCCTCGGAACTGCTAAAGAACTGTCTGCAAGGGATGAGAGGGAAAGATGATGTCTGATTCGTATTTGATCTGGAAGGTTATTAGTTGTTTTTTTTGTAATTAGTGCTTTATTGATCCTTTGCATTTCAAATGAAACATTACATAACATCAACAGTATGACGGACCATATAATGAAGGTTATTACTTCCTTAGACGTTAATTATTTAGCTACATTCCCCAAAACCTTGGTTGAAAGTCCAATGGTCCTTTATGACTGTTATGAACCTTTATGCAAAGGAGGTAGGTGTGAGTCCTGCAAAGAACTGACTGCTTCCATGTACATGTAGCAGAGCCAGCAATAAATACCGTATAAGCCATAAATTTCGCGGCCATAAATTTTCGCGAATAGGACTAACCAGACTATTTCGCGAGTGGTTGAATTCGCGGTCGGAAAATTCTCAAATCTACAAACAGCGGTGATGATGTACTTTTGCAAAGCTAAGTGGTGAATTTCTGACCAGGAGACAACAAATTCAACCGATTTCTAATGTTGGCAATATTTTGGCGTGTTGTTAAATTCGCGACTCACTCACGATTCGCGAAATTCGCGAAAATAAAACCCCCGCGAAATATATGGCGTATACAGTAGTTTCTATTCTTGCAGCAGTCTAAACACTGTAGATCAACTCTGAAAAAAAAAACTCCCAACTATAATAGCTTTGACTTGAAATTCCAGTCCACATACAAATTTCTCTGGATTTTCCTTTTTGCCTTTAATGGCCTTCATAGACAGGTATGATTGTACATGTACTACATCTAATTTAATAGCGGTGTCAAAATGATTATTTCAATGCTGGTATATCCTTTTCATGATTACCTTAAGTGGTCTTTACAGACTGTATCACTGTTATAGCAATATCAAAGTTACTTCAACTCTACCAAAACCCTTTTCTTGTTTTCCTTTATCGGCCTTTATAGACAGGGATGAGTTGACTGAATAACTTCTACAGCAATATTAAAGGGAGCCACCGCTCGATATCCATGTACATTCAATTTCATTCGCTTGCCCCTACTGCAAGGCCGTGCATAACAACAATCTTGGAGCAGTGAACAAAATTGCCATCGAGGGTGGGGTAGTTTGTCAGTTGGGTTGTTCAGTTCGTCTTTCTTCGGTCGAATGCGTGCTGCATACACACAATTCATGCGTTTTAATACCAAAGATGTACGGAGATTCCTGAATATTACCCGAGCCGGGCCAAGCTCCAAAACACCACGATTGGCGACTTTTCGCTCCCTTTAAAACCATAAACCTACCTTTAATGGCTTTCTCTTATATTAGCCAATCCACAAACTGATTTCCCTGGATTTATCTTTTTCCATTTAGTAGTGCTGGTGTCGGCATGGAAAATCTATGTCGCCATGTCGCAATAAAATTAACGCCGATGTCGACATGTGTCGACATCTGGACATGAGTCAAACAAGTCTAAACTCGGGTCGCTCCCGTAGTGACCGTACACTATTAAACCAGAGTTACCCGACACAAATTCACAAGAGCTTTACATGGAATACATGCACTATGTCCTCACGGGCTCACACTCGCAGTCATACTCACTTACAGTTCTCAAAGATGCACACTGTCAACTATTTGCCCCAAAATTTGTTTTGTATGATCCAATTTATCAAGCATTAATGAAAGTCATGCGGTGCGAGTCAGCTAGTGTCGCATATCTAGGCATGTACATGTACGTAATGTATACCGGTCGCAGCTAGATACGCAGCGATCGTGTCGCGCGCGCGCGCTGCTAATGCGTATGTGAAACAAATCACGTACGCGCGCACGATGCCACGGCGAGGTACATGTGATTATATAAGACCCATTTTATGTCGCCATCGGAGCATGCGTGTCGACATGTCGGCAAAGTCCAAAACCAGTACTTTTGTCGCCATAGTGGCGACATCAGGCGTGTCGATACCAGCACTACCATTTAGTGGCCTTTACAGTCATATTTGAGTTGGCTGTACTACTTCAATAACTATCTTAAAACCATTACTTCAACTCCATCAAAATCCTTTTCCTAGATTTTTCTTTTGAGTTGAAAGTACATGTCATCAATCTCTACCACATGGATATAGCATTGTACGCATGGCTCTACGTGAGCAGTTGATGCGGCTGCACAACCAAAATTAGGAGCCCTACACTCAAACACAGTATGTGGGCACCGTCTGCTGTGTATAATTCCAGTGTACTCCGATGCGAAAGATATGTGATATGATTTTTTTATTCAAAAGAAAAATTATACTGATTGTCACATTAGATATCCTGTAGAATTTGCAAGGATAAACTTGTTTTGCCTGTTTTTGCAGTTAATTTGTGGAAAAGACTTCACACAGCTGAATTACTTGATTTAAAAAAATGCATAAAATTGTATTGAAAGAGTACAGCGGCAGAGTTTCTGTGAGCTCAAACATGGCGACTGGGCGCATCAAACGTAGAGGGCTTTGCTTTATCCACTGGTAGAGATCAATAGGACATACCTCTTCTTTCATGGCAATGTTAGCAATTTTGAAACCATAACTTACCTTTAATTGATTTATTTTTTATCAGCCAATCCACAAACTGATTTCCCTGGAATGTGTTCTTGTATGTTGACAGTCCTTTTCTATGATCCCTGATGACATCACTCATCTTCAGGTCTCTGATCATCTGGGCACACTGGTCTAGCTCACAAGTGAAATCCATCTCTCCTAAAGTAATGAAGAAAAGAACACAATTATTGATATGAAATTTACATCATTTAATGCTGATATAGAAACCTAAAACCATGACCGAAATCAGTTTCCTTGTTCTTGTTTCTCTATGTTTTAAACTTCAGATGACTAGATTAATAGCTTCTATAGTCTGTTACGAACTTACGAACCACTACAAAGTATGGTTTATTTTTATGTACAATGCATGAATATGCCTATTTTTAATACCTAACCCCCTCCCCCTTCTCCCAACATTCCCTGCTTGGTCAAAAAGCTCCCTTGCAAAGTGACACCCCCAACCAGCACTTTGCAGAACCTGTTGAAACCCCTGAACATGTTTCTAAATTAAATGATGTTTATGATGATGATGAATGATAGTGATGCTGATGATAGTGATGATGATGATGATAATGGTGATGATGATGATAATGGTGATGATGATGATAATGGTAATGATAGTGATGATGATGATGATGATGATGGTGATGATAGTGATGATGATGATGGTGATGGTGATGATAGTGAGAATGATGATGATGATGATGATAGTGATGATGATGATGATGATAATGCTGATGATGATGATAGTATAGTCAAGGATTGTAATTCCGAACAGATTGTATTACCGAATGTGTACAGTTAAGCGCCTAAAATGGGTTTTCATACGCGTAATCCCACGCGTATGAAAACCACACTATTGAAACAAAGGTTGTCTTTTTCCCCATAGGTTTCACACGTTCGGAAATACAGTACCTTTTTCAAGGGACCAAAACGCCGCGTCGTTGGGAAGGGGTTCCCTTGGAAGGGAATATCGTATTAAATCTACGTTGTCTTTTTAACATTCCATCAACTTCTTTTTCTGTAGGACTTTGAGCATTCATTATGTAAGTTTGACAGATATTCGTTTGATATTTTATTTGCTATCGTTGATTTTCTGAAAAGTGTTCGGACACTGGATCAACCACCATACTGCTGCTGCTGATGATGATGAGGATAATGAATGATTATGGGAATGATGATTCTATGATGGTAATGAACAACATGATTAAATTGATGGTCAATGAGTAGAAGAATAAACAAACAAATAATTCACTAACTTTAGAGTAGAGGTAAAAGGATTGATTTCTTACCCTGTTGGTCTTCTTTCTTATGACTGGAATCAGGGATCTGTGGTCCATTAGAAGGGACAGCATTCTTTTTCACATCTTCAGTCAGGCTATTAAGACGTTGCTTATCTGTAATCTAATAGAATATTGACAAGGGAAAAAAAATCCTTGAAATCTTTGGTCAATTCAATCTAATTTCTGATAAAATAGAGGACATGAAACAAACTAAGATGAAATAACTAAAAACAATCACAAACAAAAACTGAGTTGAGAGAGACAGAGAGAGAGAGAGAGAAAAAAAAAATCTATTAATAGAAGAAAAAAATAATGATGCAGTAAAATACATGTCTGACTTTATCTGATTGCCTCTAAAACTAGACCCTAATTTTTTCTACAATGTTCATCATCATGTTAAGCTTGCTTCCCGATCATGCTCAATGACAATGGGGAAATTTTCCCAACATCGGCATTGCAACATCCATCTCATCTTCATCATACAGCACATCATAAGTACTAATCATGATAATACGGGACTGTTATAAATATATGACATATCATTTTTCACTTTAAAATTTATACTTACTAAAGCCTGTAAATCGTCGTTGCCACCAACATGGACAGCATTGAAAAAGATCTGCGGAACAGTGCGCTTGCCAGTTCTGTTCCGGACATCTTCCCGCACACTCTCGTCGTAAGAATCGAGGCTGATTTCGTGGAAGGGCAATCCCAATTCACGTAACGTTTGTTTCGCTCGTTTGCAGTGCGGACATCCAACGATTGAATACACCAAAATCTGGCCTCTAAAATTATTAGTACTCATTATAGCGGTTGAAATAAGAGAGACAGATTGTCTGTAAGAGAAGCTAGGGAAATTAAAAACTTGTCGTTCGGCTTTGTTGGTTGCTGCTGCTTCAAAACTAGGCAGATTTACGCTTACGGTCTCGAAATTGCAAATGCATCTTCTTCCACTCTTCAATGAGATTACGCAACGTAATAACCTATGCAACCGTGCCGCCATTGCAAAAAGCCAAATCTGCATGAGAATAAGCCAAATTAGTACTTAGTAATAGTAAACTATGAATGATTGAAAACTGTATTTTAAAAAAATAATTGACAAACTTAGGTAACATCACGTCATGTGATATGGCTGATGATGCTTATATGATGCAAAAAACACAAAATTTATGAATACAATTGGTACCTTCAAGGGTTAAATAGTTTTTTTTTATTGTCTTTAGCGGCCAATTGCGCCAAATTGGGCGATTAATAGTTACGAACACGAAACGACACCCTGGTGTAAAAGCCATTTCAGGAAGATCATCAATAATGATGATTGATGATGATGGTAATGATGATGAGTGGTGGTGGTCATGAAGGAGGAGAAGGATGAGGTGGTGGCGGTGGCGGTGGCGATGGTGGTGGTGGTGGTGGTGGTGGTGGTGGTGGTTGTGACGATGAAGATGATTTTGATTGATGCATGTTAGTGGTAATGGTTGGGGGGGGGGGAACTATATAGCTAGAGGAGGAGGAGGAGGAGGAGGAGGTGGGGTGGTGGGTGACGGTGATGGTGGTGCATGATGATGATGATGATGATGATGATGGTGATGATGATGATGATGATGATAATGATGACGATAGTGATGATGATGATGATGATGATGGTTCAATTTTCATGCATCTATACCAACTTCTTGATATAGGCCTATAACCACCGAATGCAGGGAATCGAGGACACATCCGATTTCAAACGGGATTAGGCCTACGGTAAACTGAGTTTAGGCAAAATGCATAATGGAAGCCACGATTTTGTGAATTTCTTACCGATCTTATAAGTGATACTGTAAGTGTAATATGGCGTAGCTTCGTGGGGCAAGGGGAACGTGTCCCAATCAATGAAGGGAAAAGGGAAGAAGAAGAAGAAAAAGAAGAAGAAGAAGAAGAAGAAGAAGAAGAAGAAGAAGAAGAAGAAGAAGAAGAAGAAGAAGAAGAAGAAGAAGAAGAAGAAGAAGAAGAAGAAGAAGAAGAAGAAGAAGAAAAGGAAGAAGAAGAAGTAGAATAAGAAGAAAAGGAAGAAGAAGAAGAAGAAGAAGAAGAGGAAGAAGAAAAAGAAGAAGAAGAAGAAGAAGAAGAAGAAGAAGAAGAAAAAGAATAAAAAGAAAAAGAAAAAGAAGAAAAAGAAGAAGAAAAAGAAAAAGAAAAGAAAAAAAAAAGAAGATAAAGAAGAAGAAGAAGAAGAAGATGAAGAAGAAGAAGAAGAAGAAGATTTAAGAAGAAGGAAGAAGAAAGAGAGAAAGAGAGAGAGAGAGAGAAGGAAAGGAAGGGGGAAGGAAGGGGCCGGGGTCCCCCTCACTCTATGGCTTTCGTTAATTCTCCCACATTTTATCCACATCCGGTACATGCCCCTCCCTCCCAATGACGCCAGTGTCTCACTGTGCTTATGCTACTTCACTGAGTATTAGCGACGAATATAATTATATCGTATTTTCTATTTCAGTTATTATTGGGGGGGGGGGGGGAGGGGGTGGTGTAATCAAGATTTGCAGTTTTTGTGGCCATTCCCCTTTTTAATTCGGATTTACAACTCTCCGTGTGGATAGTCATGAAGGCAGGCAAATATATATAAGAATTCTCAGCCTCTACAAACTCTCAAGATAATTTCAACGAAATGATTGGACTTTGTTCTACGAAATGATTATTTATTAATTACCGTACTTCATTAGTGATTTACTTGCAAAAATATCGAACAAAGTCCGACTGCTTGACTACGCATGCAATACAGGTCGTTCATTGGGTAGGTCTCCTGAATCAACAGAACATGTTATAGGCATTCTTTGGTTCCGTGTCATATCCTAACAACATTTTTAGACTTTGAAATTATTTTTTATTAAATTAAAAGATTAATGTGTGAGTCATGGTGAACATGGAATTTGAATAAACGGGCTTCTTGACGAATTGGGTAAATTGTCTCTGTATTCAAGCCTCTCCGGTTGATATTAAATCTGGTAGGTTTTATTCAATTTTCTTCTTTGCAATAGCATCGGTAAGTTTCTATGATTTTATACCCCAGTATGAGTTATCTATTTATCAAAGCAAAATTACAATGTCCAAGGGAGCCATTATGTCGTTTGCATTACAGGAACTTTTAAAGAGAATGCATTTGAGTCGAAATTGATCATTGTACTCTTCTCTCTCGTATTATTAACAATCTATATTTTACGACCTATTTCACTCGCTTTATCATTGTTGTACTGTACTGATATTGCATTTTGATTACTGTATAAAGTAATGAATGAATTAATTATTGCCCAATTTATGTACTGAACACGTTTATAATAAACGTTTTAATGAATTGAATTGAAATTTACTATGTTGCAAGTTGCACTATTGTCGGCAAGATTGAAGTGAATGGAAGTTTTTTTTATTTTTAATTTTGTGCATCATCAGTATTCTAGTTAATGATGGTGACCGTCAAAGACCCAACCTACTTCACCGCAGGGGACTATGTCGTCTGCATTGTCATGCTCGTCACGTCGTTCGCCCTCGGCCTTGTCGCCGCTTACATCGAACGACGTCATCGACGACGACATCGAATAACTTCGGAACGCTTTCTCCTCGGTAGTCGTCGACTAAACGTGATACCCGTAGCGATGTCGATGACCATCCCGTTCGCAGCTGCGATTAATATTCTCGGGACTCCGGTTGATGTCTATATGTATAATACGATGTTCTGGTGGATATGTTTGGCTTATATCATCGGAGGTGTTATTGTCTGTCGAATGTTTGTGCCTTTATACTACAAAATTGAAGTTGTTAGCGTTTTTGAGGTTAGAAATTTAATGACATAACTCTTTTTTTTAAATGAACATCACTGAACAATTTCGTTAATAATTTGCATATATATATATATATATATCACAAAAATGTAGGGCAAACGAAACATATGATTCTTGGACAATGACCACCTGGGGGCGTTTCATTCAGTGTCTTGTCGTTGATTTTTACCGACAAATTTGCTCTCAGCCAATCAGATGCAAGGATTTTAGTAGCTTGTAACAGTTATTGTAACTTGGCACTGATTACAAGTTTTATGAATCAGGGCCCCGGACTATACCCCCCGGACAACTACCTCCTGGCATACAACCCCCGAAATCTACCTCACTGAAAACTATACTCTGTGCTCTCGATCTAATAATCACCTCGGATATTACTCGTACTCTAATTTCAGTACCCCATAATGGTATTTGAGGGTAACTGGAGTAATTTTTAAAGGGGTTGTTATCCATGGGGTGGTTATAATTGGGGTGGTAGTCCTTGCAATACATTTGGAAATCAAATATTTTCCGATAGGTATACACCGACGACATTGAAACTTATTCACCAAAAATTCCACTTCTTGAATAAAATTCAATACACATTTCTTTTGAAAATAAATATTTTAACAGGCCTTGTTTAATGTTATGAATTAAAAGAAGTAAATGTGTTATATATAAGATTTTTTTTCCCAATAAAAATACAGCTTTAGTTAATAAATCATATAGTTTTGTATGATCTCCTACTGTGTAACGAATTTTCTTACCCGATCATTTCTTTCAAGAAATGGACGTAATCACAACTAAAATGTTTATATAAAAATCAATTTCATCTTTTCTCTACCTCCGGATTCGTTTAGTATTTGGAGCGTCGATTCAACAAGACTGTGCGTGTGTTTTGCAGCCTGTTGTTTATAGTACAGATGGTACGTAAGAAAACCGAAACTGGTTTCCAACCATTGTTCTCTCGAGTCCAATTTACCAAGGGCGGCGATCCCCGGGGAGGGAGGGGGAACACGTCCCCCCCCCCCCCG
The DNA here is from genome assembly GCA_025618425.1 of Heliocidaris tuberculata. Taxonomy (NCBI): domain Eukaryota; kingdom Metazoa; phylum Echinodermata; class Echinoidea; order Camarodonta; family Echinometridae; genus Heliocidaris; species Heliocidaris tuberculata. The sequence continues at coordinate 4,171,826 of CM046849.1, forward strand.
GAAATTTTGAAGACTGAAAAAAAAGTTTGGGCTCTTAAAGGCTCTAAAATGCAAACTTTCACTATTCAAATTTGGAAATTTCCTCGCTCGGTCTCTACGCACCCTCACATACTACTACTTAAACCTGTACAATATTGCAGGATATCTCCTAACCGTAGATATTATTTAGGCAGAGATTCCCCTGTACGTTAAAATAGACAATATAAACTCCCTATAGGACCTAATGCAGGGTCAGCAATTCAGGGAGGAGGGGGGGGGGGGCATTTGGGAACGGGGGACGCCTCTCCATGGAATTATTCGATGAGTATGTCACCCCCTTGAAAATTAGAAATACACATTTTTTTCGTGTAGATGGTGATTTAACGCTTGGATTTGCCTGTATGATCGAAAGTGCTCTAAAAAGCTGTTGAAAACCGCAAAATGTTCTCCCTAGGTCGCCAAACGAACTCGCAAAATAATAAACATAATAAACATGTGTACCAAAATACACAGTCTTTATATATACTGCAATACTGCAAAATTCAAAATGATCTATTTTTTTTTTATTTTTTTTTTTTTTTTTTGGGGGGGGGGGATCTGAACCGTCACCGACCGCTCCCTGTTCCCTCGTCGCATCCCCCCGGATGTTACCACTTTAGCATTTTGCACCAAAATAAATTACAAATAATCGTCTTTCAGTAGGCTGTAGTCTGATAGTAAGAAGTGCATGTATTTGGCATAAGTGGTTAAATTATTAAGCTTATTCGTTTTCACTTTTGAAGGTGGAGCATCGGTGTAGCTAAGGGAGGGGAACTGGGGGCACGTCCCCCAAAATTTCTGGTTCCCCCAGGTGCCCTTACGAAATTTCTGAAAAGTGCAAAAAGAAAAGAAAAGAATAATTAATACATAATAACACTGCATAAGCTCTGTAATACATCAAAATGTCAGTACTTCAAAGTGCTTTTTTTCCGCTTGGTCGCTACGCTCCTTCACAGAATGCTACAGAAATAAGGGTATGATTTAAGATTCTCCACCGCCATTTTCCCCATGAACCCTCCCCCGCAGAATGTGGAGACCCTCTGTGACCCCCTCCCCCTTCTGTTCCCTTCCCTTCCCTATACTTCGTTGAGGGGGGGAGGTTCATTTTATTATTTTTTAAGTTGAAAATTATAATGATTCTGAATCATTAAATATTCTGAATTCTTAAATATAGAAGTCGAATATCTTTCAAGTCAATGTCTCTAATGATTGTGCAAATGCAAGAGACAAAATGCTAATCTCCTGTGGAAAAAAATATATATGTCCTAAATATTTATGAATCATTTCAGCAGTTTCTTTTTGTTGTTTTTTAATCCACAATATATTGTCTTTATAACTGCTTTCAGATGGTATATCTTGGAGTTGTTTTATATGTGCCGTCGCTCGTCATTCAAACAGGTATATAAAGGGTTATTTAATCTATATGATATATAATCTTTGTTGCGTTAAAAGTCACCATAAGTGTACATGTATATTTTTGTTATGATTATTGTCAGTTTCATCGTATGCCATGCACATGAATTTATATATTTCGCGCATTTGTGAAATTGCTTAGACTAATATACTTTGAAATCATAATATACTTTGATTTTTTTTCAAAATTGTACCTAAAATGCAACTAAATCTTTTTATTTTTAGATAGAAATATGCAAAAACTTCCCCTACACTGGGAGGGGGACACCCCTCTTCTAGACCCCCCCCCCCCCCAGCTTGAGCGCTTCGAGGCCTCGCCCTTTCATTTTAAACAACGACTTTTCACATTAACAAACAATAATACTTTATGAGGATTATATTTGCAGGTACAGATTCCTTTCATTTTTTTTGAAGAAGAAAAACTTTAGGGAAATAGAGGAAGAAAAGAATTGTAAGATATACATAAAATTATGGGAGCTTATGTGAATGTACATTATCATCACAAATTAACCTGATTTTTCTTCATAACAGTGACCGGCTTTCACTTGTGGGCGAGTATGGCTATTATCTTGGTCGTTGCTGTTAGTTATACAGCAGTGGTAAGAATATTACAATCATTGCTTTAATAAAAATGACCGATGACGATTTATGTCATTTTAATTTTTCGGAATGTTTGTTTATCTTTTCAAAATTTTTACCATCTGCTTTCTGTATTCTGCGCTTTCATAGACTCCTAACAAAGTATACTAGTATAGCAATAAGCACAATAATTTGTCAAGGTACAAACAAACATAACAAAGAAGTTTGTACATAAATCACTCGCTAAAACACCATTTTAGAGATGTCGAATATCAGACTCAAACTGATGTGCTGAAATTATTTATCATGTTTCAATTTCGTCATGATCAAACTGTTATGCTTTGCCAGTGGAGACCGCATTTCTGCGTTTCTAAAAGATAAACTGTGATGCTAAACGGATTCTCTATCCTCTCTCCCATCTTGATGATTACCTATTTTCTATTTCTTCATTCAATTTCTTGCTTCTGAACTGCAACTAGGGAGGGATGCGAGCCATTGTTTGGTCAGATGTCCTCCAAGCCATCGTCATCTTCTTAGGACTCATAGCAGCCGTTACCATGGGAACGCATCAGGTCGGAGGCATGAGAGCGGTGATGAGGATAGCTAAAGAGAGCGACCGTTTCAAGCTGTCTGTGTACGTCAGAATTCTTTGTACTTCAGATCAATCAGAAGTTATTTACACAATGCTTCGTGGTGATGTAACATTTTGTTCGTGATATATTATTTGTCAAACGTTAATAATTATTCTTCTTCTTTAGAAATTAATTTCATAAAATGAACTTGCTAATTTCTAAGACCATTTTGAAGTACACAGCGTATTGTATAGCAGCCTATACAGTTGAAACCTGGCCTTTTGCTTTTTTCCCCCATATCTCGGCGATGTCGGCGACCTGGATTTTGTGTCATAATTGTATGTCATGTTATTATATAATTCATCGCTGGTTAACTGAAGCAATATGCATTATCATTAAATTTGAATAAAATTTTACTCGAAGTATGACCATAAGCATTATCATCAATTGCATATTACGGATATGCTATATTTTCTTTGACTATCTAGGGTGAGTTTCGACCCTACCGTCCGTCACACCATATGGTCAGTGATTGTGGGTATGACAGTGATCGTTGTCGGTACCATGGGAACCAATCAGGTCATGGTCCAAAAGTTCCTCAGTCTCGAGTCACCAAATCAGGCTAAGATGTAAGAGAATAAAATAGATTTCCATGATCAGTCGGCATGCTATTAAATAGAATAAATTACTTAATGATTCATGAAAGAACAAAATGAATGTGCTGTTATTCTATAGTTCAAAACTTCATTTTCGAATTTATTATAAAAAGGAACATTTCGGAAAGTTTGACCTAAAATGCATTACGGGAACATCTTGTCTCTTGTTTCCTTTGTTTTCTACTTCCGTTCGGCAAACACATCCATATCAAACATATAAGTTATGATCTACATGCACATTTCTCTTTTGGAAGTTGGGATGGAAGTGGGATTCTAAAGGGGGGGGGGGGTGAGATTCTATTCAATCCCGAAACACAACCTTAAATACAGACGTACTCAAGCTTTTCGTCTGGCATACATGAAATGAGCAGAAAGCCGAAATCAAACAATGTACGAAGGGAAACGGAGAACAAGGAAAAAAAATATAAACTCAGATTAGCTGCGGAAAATGATGCTAGCCTTTGTCATCACTTGCTTAACAATCAGTTGCTTTTTTATAATAGACTTATAGTACAGTTTTCCGATTAGCAAAAGGGTTTGATCAGGCTAGGGATGACACAACTTATCCAGAACATCTTCTGGCAGAGCCAAAAATTTTAAGAATCTCTGTTCTACTTTGTGTTTTGGCAGGGCCATCATGCTATCATCCATCTTAAAAGTAGTGGTAGTATCCCTCTGTGTACTCCTAGGCTTGGTGGTGTATGCTGCATACAGCTTGTGTGATCCTTACTCTACCGGCAAGATCTCTCAGATTGATCAGGTTAGACAATATGTCCTCTAACGTGTCTAATGCTTAAAATCGTATGATTATGTGTCACGATTTGAATTGAAGTTAATTAAACTGAAATGAGTCGAGTTGTTATCTATTTTCTTACATACAAAAGTTATTTGAGGCTTAAAGGGAATCGGTAACTTTGTGGAGGCTTGATTTAATAAATTGTTGAATTTTGATTTCTGTCTTGCATAATGATGTTCAGAAGGATGAATAAAAAGCCAGGCATAAAAAGGTTTTCATATATACTATGTTATCATTAAGATATCTATGACTGAATACTGTCATTAACGAAACCATACAGGGGTACGCTTTAGTATAACACTGCAGTCTATGAGGGGAAATGAGTATGGCATTTGGGGTCACTTGTATATATTTATTTTTGTGAAGCACATGATGGTTTTGAAGTGCATGTTTTTTCCCCCTGGGATTCATTTTTACACCATATTACATACACTGACAGCATGTAGGGCCAGGCAGCTCAGATTTTTATCAAGCCTCTAGAAAGTTACCAATATTGTATGTGTACAAATAATATATGTGTGGCTTTTTTTTGGGGGGGGGGAGGGGTAACAAAAGGATCAAATCAGTAATGCTTTTGACGTGTTCAAAATTTCAAGGAATGTATTTAATTTTAGGTCTCTTCATGCTTCGTAAAATTTTGAATAGTGTAACACCACTGTTGTTATTTTATAGCTATAAAAGTACCGTGTACACAATAAAATTTGTGCTATGTTTTAAGGGCCACGCTGCTCCGGTGCCCTGAAAACTTAAGCAGTACCAAAATTTTCTCCCCCCTTTTTTCTACCATGTCTACAGCTGACACCATTCTTTGTGATGGACTTGTTTTCATCTAAGCCTGGCCTTCCTGGTTTGTTCGTTTCAGCAATACTGGCAGCATCCATAAGGTTAAGAATCACTGAAGTTTTGCTATTATCTTCATCATAATATTATCATTATAACCTATTCGGCAATTGAAAATAACACATATTATACAGTATGTTGCTCCATCTGTTTCTGACCAAATATATCGGGGTCATATGACTCAGTTTTGCTTTACAGTTATCACTTTTTTCATTACCTCTTGCCCTCTTTTGTTAATTTTGAAGACAAAAAATGTATTAGACAGAGGAGGCGCGCCTGGGGAGGGGGGGGGGCAAGGGAGGCACCTTGGCCCCCACTTTTTCAAGTACTCAAAAAGGCCAATTTATTTCTTTAAAAAATGCCCCTTTTCTCTCTTAGAATTTGCCCTTTTTACTTCTGAAGTGCCTCTTTTCCTTTCTAATAAGTACCCTTTCCCCGTCTGATAAGTGCCCTTTTCTCCTTCTGATAAGTGCCCCTTTTCAGATCTGATAATTGCCCATCTTCTCTCTGATAAGTGATCTTTTTTTCCTTTGATAAGTGACCATTTTTTATCTATTATACGTGCCCCTTTTCAGATCTAATGATGTGAAAATTGCTCCCTCGCTTTTCTCGCTTGCATATGAATCTTAGACCATTACACACAATTGCTAATCGAGAAAGCTGAAGGAGTATCCAGAACCACGTAAAGATAAAACTATAACAATGAAGAAGATGATGCTCGATAATGAATGTCACAAATGGTCCCCTTTTCACTTTGTGTTGACCTTTTGTAGGAGCCCCTTTAAAAAAAGAAAAATGCCCCTTTTGCTTGTGCCCCCTACTTTGAAAGATGCTCCATCGCCCCTGGTATTAGGCGTACTGTTACTGGGTCTAAGCTCATAAAAAGTCTTAATTTGCAATTCTCTTCATTCACAAAAATCCTTAATACGAGCGTACAAGTTATACAATATAGCGGAAGGGGGGGGGGGGGGGGGTCAAGTAGCCTAAATGGCACAAATATGTGACAACCCAAAACCAAATTATTAATAACCATGGGCTTGGCCCTTCACTGGATCCGCCTCCGAAGCCAAACAGCTAAGAGTAACATGTTTATGTATACGAAACCAACTACAATACATAATTTGGTTTTCACAACTCGATTATAACCCTATATCGTTTACAACTGCTACAAGTTAGCAATTCTGTGAATATTTATCTAATCTTTTTTTTATTCAATCTTGACAGTTCCCTATCGTCAGGCCTCAGTTCTTTGTCGGCGGTGACCGGAGAAGACATACTCAAAGCATTCTGGCCAAACGCTAGCCTCAGCAGATACAGCCTGATTCTACGTATATTGAGTGAGTAATTATGGTATAACAGCAAAGAAAAACTAGACTGTAACATGTTAATTCATAAGAAAAAGTAATAATCGAACTTTTGGAATTACTATGAGATTTCTCAGAACTCGACTCAGGACCCTCATAGGTTGTGAGCAGGGTTCTTATAAACCGGAAAAGTATACTATAGATTGAGCATTACTTATACATCTCTCCTGCATGTGATATTCATTCTTTTGACACTGCAACAAAATTATGTTCATTTCCAATTTACATCTGGGCTTTTCCAAATTCCTTCATATATTTACTATCATCAAAGCTTGTTCTATGCTTACCCCCTCAATAAATGTTTATCATGAACTATATGGGAGTTCGTGATTATCATTATGGTATATATCGCTATTTCCATGGTAAAAGCCTGGTTTAAGATATAAAAATATGATTATTACCATTGTTTGTAAATATTATTTTTCGTTTGTCCTTGTTTACAGCGTTGATTTATGGACTGATATCACTTGGTTTTGCCGCGCTTGCTGGTAGCTTGCAAGAGGGCATTCTCCCAGTAAGTATTATAATTTGATTTTCACCTTATATCACCTCACTTCATTGATTTTGAAGCTAAATTAAGTTTTTTTTTTTTTTTTAGTTATCAATCCAGATATTACGCGACTCATTATGAAATAACATTCGGCAAAGAAAATAGAGCAATCAATGATATAACCTTATTTTATTGGTTGAGGCACCGATTTATCTATATACACGACGAAAGTTGTTCCGAAGTTAATTTGCATAAATTTATTTGTCATCGAGAGTGTTATTTATTTGTATTGTGTTGGACATCAATTCCACTTTTTGATATTACTGAAAATTAAAATCATGTCATTATGGTTGACTATAAATGTTTAAAATTCTTGGCCTTTATTGACCTATTTAATCACGATATCTTTTAAACTTTTACATACCAAAACAAATAAATAAAGACATTCATCATGCAAGAGTTTGATTTTAATTTGTACGTGTATATACTGTAGGTATGGATGGAAATTTATTTGGTTATCTCCGGCCACCCCCCCCCCCCCCCCCATTTTATATCAGGTAGATAAATATTTGAGAAATAACGTTTCTGTCTTCATTATTTTCTTCCAGCTCACAATATCATTATTTGGAATAGTAGGTGGTATCATTCTTGGAATATTCACTTTAGGAGTATTCTTTCACCGAAGTAATTCTAAGGTTTGCACTTTATTTCTCTCTTCTGTCTGTTAATAAGGGGTCGTTTGTGCAGTCCAAGAGATCAATATAGATTTCCATTTTTAAATGCGTCTATAAAAACGCGTAAAATGTGAAAAACATGCATTTAAGATGTTGATGAAAAGCACATAATGATCTGCACAGTATATATATATCTTAAAAGCTGGTTGCTGTGAAATACATTATGCAATTAATTAGATATGTTAAAAGAATAAATTAGCGGCTAAGGAAAGTAACTGTTATTCATAACAGAAGAATGCTAATGATTGAACTAATTTAGGAGAAGTGAAATATAAAGGGAATCAAGGGTGCATCAGTCGTTCATAGGATTAATTACAAATAAGTCCTTCATACTTTTTTAATGATTTGATTGTGAAAAAGATTGATTTTATTTTCTTTTAAAGACTGTTCTTCTTTTTGCCCATAATCCAAAAAAGGTTAATAGAAAATCAATGATCTCAGCTGTACTATTTCACTAACACTTATTCAAATGAAAAATGACCGAGAAATAAATAAATATTTCTCTGTCATCAAGGGAACCTTGATTGGCGCTGTGATCAGTCTCATTATCGTCCTATGGCTGAAACTCGGAGCCACAGTGTCATCGTCGGGATCGTTCGGCGAAGGCAGTCATCTAAGCGTCGCGGGGTGCACGGGCCTCAACACAACAACGGTAGCAGACGACATCGTGATGGCTACGAATCAAACCGCGAGAACTCTCTTGCTCACAACTACCGCCCCACAAAGAAGGTATAGAAAATGGATGGTGAACATGGGGCATGGGCGGATCCATTAAAGTCATTAGGAGGGAAGGGGGGGGGGGGGTTAGCAGGAACATAATTACAGGAACCCCAACGGACCTCTCCAGGCTCTCTCTCATTGGGGGGGGGGGGGGTGTGGTGGTAGGGGGAGGACAATTACCCCATAAAAATAAACCCCTAATTTAACTATCCCTCAGTTGTCTGAGAAAAATCGAAGTAATTTTGTGGGAATAATTGTGTGGGGATAATTATCTAGGGGTTATTTATTACATAGCAGTTGTCAGGGGATGGGGATAAATGTCCTTGGGGTTAGTCGTACTGATATAACATTGTGTAACCAGTTTTTCAAAAGACATATTTTCAAGGCTCAAATATTCCATTATTTTGTTCTTTCTCTTTCTCTTTCAAACCAGACGATTCTTGGCGGGCTTGTACCGCTTATCCTACCAATACTATGCCCCAATTGGACTTGTACTGACAGTAGCAATCGGCATGATCGCAAGTGCAGTTTCTGGTAAAAGACATTTATTTTGTCTAATTACGTTATTGACTTTTAATCATCGAAAATTTTGAAATTATTAGATGAAATTAAATGAATCAAGGCAAATTGTGATATCAAATAAAATGCTTATATCAAGATTTTATTCAACTGATGCATTTCCACTTCGGGACCTCGGGAGCAGTGACTTTTTAAAGTTGGCACATTTCTAAAAATCTTTGACAAGTCCCCATCATCCATAAACAAGGAGAAAATGAAAGAAGCAGAAGCCACAACCGCAGACATTCTGCTTTAGTGTGGATGGCTCTTTACTATGCTTTATATTTTGTTTTTGTGTTTATTCATTCTTCTATCTTTTGATTGATCTGATCGATCTATTCTATCATTCTTTTATATATTTCCCTTTCTCAGGTTTCGGAAATCCATATTCTCTTGATCCTGATCTGAAGTTGTACGTTGTAGACTCGTTACTCTGTTGCTTACCTGTGTGCCTCAAAGATCTGGTTCGAAGAGATGGTCTACATCAAGAATATGATTACCCCGACAAAGTAAGATCACTGCATCTCATTCCAAATGTTATTGTTTCCTTGTACTCCTGTAATAGGAAACTACGACAGTATTATATATTGTTAACAACTTTTTGAAGAGCCTATGAAGATGACAAGCAATGGTATAATTTGGCAATATGATTTCCAGATGTATTTCAATTTGCAGAAGAATCTAAACCCATTATACTTTGATCATTATTACGTATCTTTACGCAACTGAACTATATTGTACAAATTATGCTTCTCAGTTTGCCATTACGGCAACGTTAAATTAGTGCATCCATGCAATATTGCAATTTACATGTATAATTATTGACTTTATTGACGTAATTATTATTCCATTATAGAAGCCACTTTATTACTCAGGCTCTCCAGCCCGCCTACACAATCATGCATTGTTTATGTAATGGTCAAACAAAAAAATCACCTAACTACTTTACTTCGTGTAGTAATTTTATGTCTTCTGCCAGCGAAAACTTGACTAAGCTCAAACTCAAATGCAGTTCATTTCGATTCTAGCAAAATGTTGTCAATAGATCACAAGTGGTAAAAACACAAGTTTTGATTAATTACATGAAGTTATACAATTTGTTTTTAATTTTTGTTTTTGTTTCTGTTTCTGTTTTTAATTTTCTTTCTGTTTCTGCTTTTTGGGGGGTTTTTGATACAGATCGACGAGAAAGCCTCAGAAGTCGAGAAAAAGAGCACGGACGATCCGGAGTGTGAATCGCTGACAGAAATCCCAAAAGGACCGACGAACAATTCAGACGAGGAATATGACGCCACCACATGGACGTAATGACTGTGATTGAGTAAAAAAAAAATCTTAATTTAGCAAGGGGGGGGGGGGGGGGTTACGATAGGAAGATTTTGGCTGGGGACCCACGCCCAATCAGCAGATCGGCCACTAATCACTTGTTTATTTTGATAAACGAACCATTATGGGAGGACATTTTGTGATGCCCCTAAAGTGTTACATTTTAGCTGTCCGTAGTAACTACATTTTAAGGTCGTCACCAGTCACCACTGTAGTAGATCACTGCATATTTCTTTCTTCAAGGGCAATCCAACCTTGGTAATAAGATGATTTGTGTGAAAGCAGAAAAATAAGAAAAACAGGATGGTGAAAGTTTGAAAGAAATCGGACAAGGACTAAGAAAGTTATGGATGTTTGAAAAATGAGATCACTACATCTATGCGAATCTCAAATTGGCAATTTGGTGAGTCACTTGTGACATTTCTGTGGACAACTCTCCCATTTGTCGTACACAAACATATCATTAATTTGCGATTTTCTTCGGGGCGCTTTTACCCTCAGGGCAGTACTCAAAATATATTGGAGATAGCATATTGTTATAGGTCCTCATGAACGAAATGATCCTACTGAGTAATGCATTTTGAAAAAAGTGACATTTAGTCATTTTGTGTGTTAGAGCGAATGGGGGAGTTGTTCACAGCTACATCACAGTGACATTACCTATTCGGCCAATTTGAAATTCGCATATGCATAGTGATTACAACTTTCAAAAATTCATAACTTTCTTATTGCTTGTCCGATTTCGTTCAAACTTTCACCAATCTGCTTCTCTGATTTTCCTCTTTCTTTCAAAGCAACTTGCTATTAAGGTTGGATTTCCCTTTCATACCTGTGTCACAATTAACATAACAATCAAAACTAGTATTCAAGCATCAAAGTTCTAAAACAATATTCAACAAAAAATACTTCATGAGAATTGCGTCTTAATTTTAGTCTAATCATGGATGCAAGGACCAGGTCCCCACAGTTTCAGGATATGAATAAAGAGAAAGATAGTATTTATTAGCATCTATGAACCTAAAAAAGATCTTCCATAGAAATGTCATATATGCAGCTTATATTTTTAAATGAAACGTGATAGACATTCACATCTAATTTTATCATGAAAATCAACGCACTTTTCATGGGAAAATTGTGATTTCAAATTAACATTTTTATACTATACTTCAGATAAATACAGTCACAAAATTGATAATCAGATAAACAAATGTTTCTTTTTAACTGAAAATAAAGAAACAGAATATTGCAGCATTCATTGAAATATAATCAATTTAATTCAAAATGCAGCCTTGTTGTAAATCAAATACGATATATATGATAAACGTACGACTATTGTTGTTATAGTTTAATGATCAAACGTACTCCTTGACTGCTTAAATGTATCGGTCAAGTATTAGTACCAGACTACCAGTGTTGTCCGATTGAAAATTAAAAAAAATGTTCATATATTGCAACATTCATTGACACTTTGTATTTAACATAATCAATTTAGCATGAAATGCAGCCTCATATTAAAATGAAATACGACAAATAAAATACAATTATCATTCTCATTCTTAAAGTGAAAGCTTGAATCGGATGACTCGACTATAATAATCTGTTATACACTTATAGATTATATAGCGCGCTACATATATTTAGAATTATATCATAATTGTCATCAAATACACAACCGCGTAGCCAGGATTTCATTTTTTTGGGGGGGGGGGGGAGGCGGTTGTGAGCACGCGAAGCGTGCTCCCCAGGGGGGTGGGTGCAGGGAGCTCCCGTTTGAGCAAACTCGAGAGAAAGGTAAAGGCTCGTAGCACCTTTTTAGGCCGAAAGTTAGTTCAACGCCCTGACTGCTTTTCAATTATTTGGGCGCATTACTGCACTGTATGTAACAGGGGTGGGCGCAGGGATATCGAGGGGGAGTTTCTTCCTTACCGCACGAAGCGCGAAAGCTTTGACGTTCTGGCAAATTTGAGAGAAAGATGAGGGCTCGTGTAGCACCTTTTTTTCAGGTGAAAAATTAGTTCGATGCCCTGACTGCTTTTCAATTATTTTGACGCAATACTGCACTGCATTTAACAGCGGTGGGCGCGCAGATAGGGGGAGTTTCCCCCTTCCCGAGCGAAGCGCGAAGCTTTGACATTCTGGCAAATTTGAGAGAAAGATAAAGGGGAGTTTCCCCTTTCCGCGCGAAGCGCGAAATCTTTGCCGTTTTAGCAATTTTGGAGAGAAAGATAACGGCTAGTAGCAACTTTTTAGGCTTTTTTCCCCTCTCACTTCCCCCTGCTTTTTCACTATCCCTTTTTTTTCTTGGCTTTTTTTGGGGGGGGGGGGACAGGCGACCGCCCCATCGCCCCCTGGCTACGCGCCTGCAAATGCATTGGTTGGAAGAGTATTAATTGAGCTATATAAAGTCACAGAATCGATGAACTTTTGTTATTTGACTGTAAATAAGAAGACCTGATATTCATTTCCTTTTTAAAATTCACTATTAACCAATTTAGTAGAATGCGGCCCCTTTTAAATGAAAAACGAATTTAATGATATATACTTTTTTTTTCTTCGAAAAATCAGAGCTTATTTGATCAAATATAGTGCTTGCTTGATTATATACTTGCTTGATAATATGTTTACCGTAAGTTGTTGTTTCTGGTGGTATTTTTGGCGTTCAGTGAAAACCACAGGTTATGAATAGTCTTAAATTACAGTGAAATTGTAGGTCTACTGCACCTTATCTTATGTGCCTATCTCTTTACGCGTTCTTTACGCTTCCTTGCCTTTTAAAAAATATTGTACTTGTTTACAAAAATCATTTTATACGTCTCACTCATTTTTGTCTGCTTAAAATAATGCTATATGATAGTGACTATTGGATTTAATGTTAATCTATACCAGCAAATATGCACTAGCTTTTGAATTTGAATATTTGTACGTATAGAACAAAAGTTACTTAATGGCGACTATAGCACACCCAATCTTTGTTTGTTTGTTTGTTTCTTACGAAGTAAAGTGTATACAGTGTAAGCTCTGTCAGTGTATGTTTGGCAGTGTATTCATGACAAGGTCTTACATGCTATTTCTATGAATATTGTCATAGTTCATTCTATATACATGTTTTCTCACTCGATCGCGATACAGTGCGTCCCCCAAAAAAGTTAACAGTTGGAAAAAGTCTCCCACAATAAATATTTCAAAAATATTTGTAGGAAATTTTCATAGCTGTGGATAGATTATGGTCTCTTCTATCAAATGACATCAAAATATGTGGCAATATTTTGAGCTCGAGTGAGCAAAAGCGACTTTTGCGAAAGGGTGCAAAATCCAGACTTGACCTCTTGACAAGAATTGGTATTTTGTGCTGACTAGTGTTAACAAATTTGAGAACTGTAAAAAGTTGACAGTTGGAAAAAGTCTCCCCAAATGAACATTTCAAAATATGTTCATGACATTTTCATGCCTATGGATAGCTTAGGGTCTCTCCTATCAAATGACACCAAAACATCTAACGATATGTTACGCTTGAATAAGCAAAAGCCATTATTGTGAAATGGTGCAAAATCTATGGTTGACAAAACTTTGTATTGGTTCTGTCTGGTATCAGCAAAGTTTAGAGTTTTGAAAAGGCTTATAAACTTTCATATACTGATCATTAAAAGGCAATTTATGAAAGAATAGGCTTTGTTTTCTGTATGTCTTGACATATCCCATCAAAACTTTATGGTTGACTGAGAAAACCAGCTTTAATTAAAACCTTGCCAAAACTAACATTTCAAAACTCTCAGTAAAGCAGTTAATTGCTCACTGAAACATGAAAATATTGATGAGATACGTAAGGACATACAGAGAATAGAACATCTTCTTTGATAAATTGTCTATTATTGATCAAATATGAATATTTATAAACCTTTTCATGACTCAACTTTGCTGATACCAGCCAGAAGAAATACCAATTCTTGTCAAGTCTGCATTTTGCACCTTTTCACAAAAGTGGTAAAATATCGTCAGATCTTTAGGTGTCATGTAATAGAAGAGATCGCTATCCACAGGTATGAAATTTTGCTTCAAATATTTTGAAATATTTATTTGGGGAGACTTTTTCTGACTGTTAACTTTTTTTTTTTTTTTTTTTTTTTTTTTTTTTGGAGGGGGGGGGGAACCATTGTACAATGCGATACTTTCTACTACAACATGTACAAAGTGTTAATTTCTGGGTGGGGGGGGGTGAGAGTTGGGTACCCTCTGAGACACCTTCTCCATTCAACAATAGGTTAAATTTTGAAAGTTTTTTCGTCAGCCGTTCGGTTGGCTCGAGGGCCGGTCGTTTTCAAAAGTTTTTACATAGAGTGGAATGGCAAACGGAATGCTCTAGCCGAAGCCTAGTCCCAGTGTGCCTCTGCATTTATCATTGAACTCAAACCGTTGTACTAAAACTCTGAGGTCGTTCCTCGATATCCCCATTGATCATCTTTTCCTTCTCCATGCTATCAATCTCCTTCATGTTTTCTGTCAGACCGTTTTTGAAGAACTTCACATCCTTCACGTCATCATAGTCGTCGCCCTAAGACACAAAACAAAACAAAAAACCCAAAGAAATATTTAAGTTGGTGCATCCAGAAATTGATCATGAGGGGCGGTGTGGAATGTACTTGGTTGTAACCATCAATAGAAAAAATGAAATTGAAAAAAAACCCTGAAAAGTGTATTTTGTGGTAAAAATAGTCATTTTCGACTGGTTCCCAAACAAAAATAAATAAATAAATAACATGGGTCGCCCCGCGTGCCGTAGACTCTCTTCTCACTGTGTTGATTTTTTGAATATTTCTTCTGGATCTTCAAACGGGGCAGGGGATGGAGGATTCCATCATTAAGAGGTTCCCTTCTATGAAATTCTAATTCTTGTTATTTTGTACATGATACTCATCTAAACTGAAAAATGACATCCGTTTGCAATGAATACGTATCTGAATATTTTTAAAATAATATTTTCCCCACGTATTCAGGCCTAAACGAGTCTGCTAAGCTCCGCCCCCTTTTAAACCCCGAATTCTCGTTCTTCGAGCATGATTGACGTGTGACGTCACAAACCGACATCGCCGGTGCTTGTTTACAATATCTTGCATATATCACGCGTGCAAACTAACTTGCAGTTATATACCACCTCGAAAACCACCTCTAAATCGAAGTATGCCGCAACGCTGTGTCTTTGCAGGTTGCAGCAACATCACAAAGGAGGGTGTAAGTCTACATTTATTCCTCAAAGACCCAAATATTAGAAGAAAATGGACCTCAAAAGTGAAACTAACTCGCGTCAATTGGAAGGGGCCGAGTGACCGCAGTGTCCGTGTGTTCCGAGCACATTTGTGCGAAGGACTTCCTCGATAGTACGGGGCTGCATGCGGCGTTTGGCATCAAGAAGAGGCCGTCCCTGAAGCAAGATGCCATCCCCAAAATCAAACTTGATCTACGGTATCTATTGATCATATATCTATTGATCAACTATCACTGTACCTACACTAACTTAGTCTACCGGTACTTATTATTCATAGCAGCACAATGAAAACATGCAAGGTAACAGGAGAGCTAAGGGTTTTCTGGATATCAATGTTAGAATTTACTAGAAACAAAACCATCCCATGCACCAGTAAAACCCTACCCAAGCCCAGGCCAGGCAGGGTCAGCAGGCGAACGACCGAACGGCACGGCGTGTACACCTGCGCACGTCGAGCTCACTGCCTCGATCAGCTATCAGCTCAGCCTCATCAGGACTGGGGCATTTTGCAAGCGCAAACAAGATTCATAATTAGTGGATATGCGTAAATTAAAATTTAATCGGCAATCTAATTATCAAAAGGAATTACTAGTTATAATTCCCAAGTCTCCCGTCGATATCTTCTCCGTTATTGAAATCAGGGACGTCTCTGTCATATAATCAGAATCCGACATGTCTGGTTCAAACAAATACGGCCGTGCCCCTAATTCCTCTTTTATTTCTTCTGTCTGAAGAAGATGTTATCGTTCGTTGATATAGGATTAAAAAAAAACTAAAATGAAGGGCTGTAATGGCACGAAGTCGAAGCTAGGACACGAAGTCGAAGCTAGGATCTACACGAAGTTCAATAGCCTACACACACACTTTCAGCTTGCGTGGAGTCAAGCATTCTGAGTGTGACGTCACATGACGTCATCGATCGCTGGACCGATTTTCCAAAATTTTTAGGGGCGTTCCCAATTAATTTTTTATTTTCAAGTTTACAGATTAATGAATGGAATTCAGGTAAAATGGTTGACAGATCTGGATTCACAGTAGAAAAGTCTACTAATTGAAGTTCCTTTGTAATTCCATAAAAGGGAACCTTTAAGCTGAAATCGGCATTGAATTTCAAATACTTCTTTTAAAATACTTACAGAAATCTTTCTGGTCGTCGTCTTTAGGACAATTTGAATAAATGGGTCTTGAACTATTTTTCCCTCTAATTTTCTTTTTAAAAATGTTGGAGATATTTCAAAGAGATTTTCCTTACATCATATTTCACCTCATCCATTCCACACCGCATCCTTCTCTTGAGTGACTCTGGAAAGCAGCAGAAGAGGGCGTCTGTAAAGTTGTTCTTCAGTCTTCGGTCAATGGTGTCTGGGTCGGTGAAACCTGCAACAGATAAAGTTTAAAAAAAAAATAAATAGGGAAAAGGATTAAGAACAGCATGGTGACAAATTATTTCATTCGAAAATTCTTTTTAATTTTCAGATTAATCGTTTTAGGTAAAAAGAAAACCTTAATGCTAAGAATTTTTAGTGGATCCCCCACATTTCCGCAGAAATTGTGAATTTCTTTTAATAATTCATTACAATAATTTATTTATATGTTCAGTGTACTTGTACACTTATTAAGAAAAAATGAATTTGTACATATGTTTTTCATATTTTCTGTTATAATATCTGTAAAGCCATTGTCTTTTCTTTCTGTTGGAAATGAAATAAATATGAATTTGAATTTGAATTTGAATTTGAATTTGTAGCGATTGAATTTTGCTCTAGATGGTGGCACTCAGCGACCAAGCACATAAGCTGAATGATATTTTAGCTTACTGCTTATAACATCAAGATCAAAATCAGAAGAAAAAAATGTAATAATGTAAAGCAATCATCCGCTTCAGAGGCCTAATCTTTAAAGGGGAATTCTACCTTCATACAAATTTGGCCTGAGTGGAATCAGAACAAATCGAAAAACAGATATATGTAAAATTTTGAAATATCGGACATTTTAATAAGGAGAAGGTTAAGACTGAACATTTGAAATTTAAAATTAAAAGATCCCAAGAAATTGAATTCGGTCAAATTACTTGACGCCATAGTTGGACTACTTTTACATTCCTTGTGTACCAAAGGTTTTCAACAAGACCACACTTAGAATTCTATAAGTACTCAAAACCACTGCTCTTCTATACGCTTATTTTTTATTTTTTTCACATACCGTACATGTAAAGAGAATTTAAAACTTTCGACATAGTCGTGATAGTTTCTGTGCATGTATATTCTATTCAAACTTTGTATGACTTTTTTATTAGAAAAAATGCAGCAACGAAAGAAAAACAGCATTGTTAACAATTTGAAGAAGATATTAAATTTAGCCGTTGAAATTAACAAGTTCGCGACTATATGAAAAATAAATACCTGTAATCATGCTAACAGTCATCGCGACTGTCATACAAACGAAGAGACCAATAGTCGAGTAGTAGAGGAATGATACGCCGTAGAAGTCAGCTATGGCAGGCCTGTATAAGAAAAAATACCGAAATATGCAAATTCCGCTCGTCTGATGTTCTTTCAAAAGTAGTGATTCATTGCATTATGGCAGGGATTGATAAACGAAAATAAATAAGTAAATATAGATAAATAAATAAATAGATAATGAATAAATGAATTGATATATAGATAGATAAATAGATAGATACATAAATGAATAAATAATAAACAAATAGATTTGGTTATATATTAAAGTATAGCATCGTATAGTGCTTTCAAATTGTGTTTGTTCAGTTTTGTAGGACGTATGAAGAAGATCATGGAGATGAATATATTAACGAAATAATTGGAGTAACCTACT